>OY856186.1:264029018-264148856 GCA_963693315.1 Diogma glabrata
CCGCAGAACTTCTGACAAATGGAGGAGCAGCTCTGGTCTCACGTATATACGATCTGATTCTTGTAATCTGGGACCAAGAAGAACTACCTGCTGAATGGAAAACAGCTTTTCATTGTTTCCGCTACATAAGAAAGGTGACCGTCTAAAATGTGCAAATTATCGTGGCCTGGCATCGCACTGTTGAATACTGCATACAAAATACTAGCTAATGTCGTACTTGCTCGACTCATCTCGTTCGCCGAATCTATCATCACGGTGACTATCAGTGTGGTTTTCGTCCCTACCGCTCAACCACAGATCAATGTTTTACATTAAGGATGATTCTGGAAAAATGTTGGTGAGTACAACATCAGTTCTACGTTGATTTCAGGCAAGCATATGATAGTATCATCCGCAACAACCTCTTGGTCCGTACTCGTACTGCCTTGGTATCCTAGAGAAACTTGTTTTTCTGTGCAAACTCACAACATCGGGATCAAATTGTAGAATAGTAATCGAAGGGTCAGTTTCTGATCCTTTCGATATAAACATCAGGTGTTCGACAAAGGTGATGCTACTCGCGCCCGTACTATTTAATTTGGCGCTGGAGTACGCGATAAGAAAAAGCCGAATTGAGACACAAAACTGCATATATAACAAATCTAGTCAAGTTCTTGGCTACGCAGATGATAAATGTGCTTCTCGGACGTAGAACAAGCGATATTAAGGATAGTCTCTCTCAGCTTGAAAGAAATGCTAAACGGCTTGGATTATGCATCAACACCGGCAAAAAATAAAGTGTTAACAACATCTAAGAACATACCTCCCCGGAAATCTGGATACTGGCGACTATGAAGTGGAACGCGTGGAAAACTTCAAATACCTCAGGTCCTGTAATAACATCGTCAAATGACGATGCAGGCAGATATCAAAGCATTAATCCGACCTGTGCTTACATTTGGAAGTGAAAGCTGGGACACTGACTTCTCTCCGATTGTAGAATTTTTATCAACATTCGAGAGGAAGGTCATACGAACAATTTATGGTCCATGTAAAGTTGCAGAAAATCAGTATAGAATCCGAATGAATCATGAAATCAGACAGCTTCTTGGAGGCTGCGATGTAATCGGATTCATTAAATCCAACCGGATTAGATGGTTTGGTCATGTAGTAAGGGCTCCATTGGATAGAATGATAAAGAAAGCGTCCCCAACAACAACCAGCTGGTGTTCGTCGAAGAGGAAGACCTAGACAACGCTCTCGTGATGACATCATCCAAGACCTTGGTGATATAGGATGTCGAAACTGGGGTCAACTGGTCATGGAACAAGATGATTGGAAGCTGGTGTGGCACAGACGGCAAAAATCCCTCCATGGGATGTAAACGCCAGACAGACAGACAGAGTGAGAGATGAGAGAGAGAGAGAGGTAGAGAAGTGTGAGAGAGAGTGTAGAGGATGTAGAGAGTAGAGTAGATGAAGAGAGATGCGAGAATGAATGTGATGAGAGAGAGAGAGAGAGATGAGAGAGAGAGAGAGAGATAGAGATGAGAGAAGATGTGAGAGAGAGAGAGAGAGAGTGAAGATGAGAGAGATAGAGAGAGAGATGAGAGGAGTGAGAAGAGAGAGAGAGAGAGAGAGAGAGAGAGAGAAATGAAGCCCTTTCATATGATACCCTACTTGAAATCTATAAAGAAAATGTATTTCCTCAAAGGTCTCACATCGTACCCCTGTAAACCAAACGAAAACCACCTTTAGTTTTGTTTTGTAACCGTCATTGGTTAGATTAGTTTTATACGCACCTCAAACTTCAAGTCCCTAGCATTTATAGTTTACGAGATAATCGATATAATGTGAAAAACTCGATTTACTCTAACCAATAGTGTTCCGTATAAAAAACGGGAACCCTAAAAAAGCATTTTTTTGTACTAACTGGAGAGGCGTTCTAAAAAGTTTTCAGGACTATATTGAAATAATTGTGTTGGCAAAATATCAGATCGGTTCGTATTAAATGTCGTTCTTTTCACAATAATTTTAACTACTCGAAAACAAGCACAGGAGAGGTTTTCGAAAAAGTTTTATGGACTAGGAGGAACAGTTGGGTTGATATATATCAAATTGGTTCATATTAAAAATGTCGTATTTTCTTAGAAGTTATAATTTTAGAAAAGAAGCACTTTGACTTAATGGAGAGGTTTTTCTAAAAAGTTTTCTGGACTAATAGGAACAGTTGGGTTGGAAAATATAAGAACGTTTTTGATTATATCGTCCCTACCATGTCATCAAATTGTCGAATATGGAATTCAGTACTTTTCAGGAGAGCAAAAAAAACTGATTCAATAGTTCATCCAAAATCAGCGCATTACCAAAATAACAATTTGGGATTATTTTTTATATTCGAGGTTTTGCCACAAGGCGAATCGTCCCCAGACTTCAATGCAAGAGCAGGGTATTGAATATGAAAAAAACGACTTTTTCACATTCGATAGTTTGACATGGTAGGGACGGTTATGTCTTTTTTTTCACAACAGTTGTAATGATTAAAAAAAAAAGCATTAGGAGTACATTAGGGTGTCCCAGAAAAATTAAAATTGTTTTTTTTTTAACGCATACCCTTTAATTTTTTTTCCTTTTATGTCAAAACAACTGTAAATAAAATTTCATGCAATTTAAATAACAGTAACCCGTTCCGACTTGGACCTAAAACATCTCAATACTTGATTGTGTGCTTTAGCGCGCATACCTGTTTTGATGTGCTTATAATTTCTAAATGTCTTGTCGGTTTATACGAATTTTTCTTGAAAAAATAAATATGTCCCGTCGAACTAGGTAGTTTCTAAAACAAAAAAATAATACATAAAAGGTAACCCAAAACTTCCTTCAAATGGACAAGCTCTCGTATAGTATTGTTGTATAATATATTGTTTTTTAATATAATACATTTCATACGAAAACAAAGAACAATTGTTGTGCCAAAACTGAATAATTCTATAGACACGTTTGGAATGTTATTTTAGATTGAAAACTCAAGACAAAGTGCAAATTCTCTGCTGTGATACTATAACTGCTTCGAAAACACATCGTATGTGTGCGCGTTGAAAAAAATCAATATAGAAAAACTTGTTTTCGCTTGCAACCATCGAATGTACGAGCTGGTGTAAAAAAGTGTTTTTGAAGTGAAAATAAAACAATTGCCTATAATAAGCCCGGACATTCCACTTTTTCAAAAAATTAGAGATCATTGGCAAAAAGTTGATCTCCATAAAATAGAATGCTATAGAGAAAGGGTAGAATGGTGCCTGTTTCCAAAATTGATAAATTGAAAGTAGATTAAATAATAATAGAAATAATAATTAAAAAGGAGATATCAATGCTTAAAGCATTTCAGCTGTATCGTTCAGATACAGCTGAAAGAGTGGTCTAATTAATGCAGAACTTTCATTGTTTAATTACAATGGCAATATTTGTTATGTTGCGTACAAAAGCACAAGATGTTATATCCGGACTGTAAACAGCAAACATTGACAAGAAAATATACTTAGTAATAGTTGTTGTAATGAAAAATAATATTAAAATATGGATGGACTGAAATCTCAAGCACTAAGATATCAAGACTTCGGTCTGGATTAAGGATTTTGATATAGTTTTCGGCAAAAAACTTTTATGAGGACATTGCTTTTAGTTTTGGGCAGCGATGTATATCAAACATAAAACTCTTTGTTAAAGTATAAATATTTTTTTATTTCTGTTTAAAAATTTATTACAAAACTAACACGAAATATTAATAAGTGCCGGAAAATTATAACAGATCATAAATTAATATAACTTAGTGAAAAGATGAAACACCCAGCAAACTACTCAAAAACCTCTCCATTTAGCGTTTCAAGAAAATATTACAAAACCAAATATTCATGGTTCTTTCAAAATTCAAAAAATATTCTAAAAATTAAAATAAAATATAAAATTTAAACTTTTTTTTAAAGTTCTAAAAACATTCCAAAAATTATTACAAAATCAAAAATTTAAACTTTTTTCAAAAATTCAAAAATTTTTTAAATATTCCAAAAATTATAACAAAATCAAAAATTTCCATGTCCAATTTCATGTTCGATAACATTTCATGTCAAACAAATAATTAATTTCATATTGTTCCAAAAAATTAAGTAAAATGAAAATCATTCTTTTGACACACTTGACAACATTTTTTTGACAAACTTATAACGCCATAATCTAGATTTTGGTTTCACATACCAATACCGACCATCAAAATTTCTCCAAATTCAATGTTCCTATCCGCAATCACTTAAATTGAACGTTTTTAAGCAAAAAATAGGCATATTTCCTTGTTTTGACATACTTGACGATTTTTTTTGACACACTTCCCGTACAGTTATCGAACACATCGTCATTTTGGCTGTTACAATTGAGTAATCCTATTTTTAGAAACAAAATTTTTTGAGATCCCTTTCAGCGGTTTTCTAGATTTCGTCGGTTGTGACGGCAGACAGACATACAGTTTTTTTTAGAATCAGTAAGTCCTAAAACGTCGATAAATGGGGTAAGAATTTCATTTTTGACTCGAGAATGTAATACTTAGGACTTTCAGACCGAAGTATTATCTTTTTCTAATTCATTGGCGTTTTATTTAATGAGAGTAAAATAATTTCTCAAATAATTGCACAGTAATCGCAGTAAAAGCTCGTATGTTAAAGTTCAACTTCAAGTCGGCACGGGTTATCGTCATCCAATCGCAGTAAAACTTTTAATTTAAGTTTTTAAGGTTAATAGGAAAAAATTTAGCGGGTATGCGTATAAAATTTTGCAAAAAAATTTTTTTGCTCTATGTCTTGGGACACCCTAGAGTACATATATGGAGAAGATTTCTGAGAAGTTTTCTAGACCAACAGGAAGAGTTGCGTTAGATAATATCAAGTCGTATTAGATTAAATATCGTTTTGTACAATAGTTATGATTAATGAAAAGAAGCATTTAGAGCAAATGAGGGAGGATTTCTAAGACGATGTTTGGACTAATAGGAAAAAGACTAATGAACTTTGGACTAATAGGTTGGATTAAATTATGTCAATTGACAATTTATGATCTGTTATAATTTTTTGGCAACGTATTAATGTTTCGTATTAGTTTTGTTACAAAAGTACAACTTGTACTTTTGCAAATAGTTTTATGTTTAATACACATCGCTGCCCAAAACTAAAAACAATATCCTCATATAAGCCTTTTGCCGAAAACTATATAAAATCCCTGAACACAGACCGAAGTCTTGATATCTCAGAGCTTTGAGATTTCAGTCCTTCATATTTTTTCTATGGTTTCTGGTTTGATCGAAATTTTTTTTACACTGACATAACAAAAATCCCATAAATGAATCCCATATCAAAAATATCAAACATGGTAATCGAAATCGAAAAAGCAGCAATGAATAAGACAAAAACGGCAAAACTTAAGACTAGTTCAATTTCAGAAACTCTCTCTTCTAACTCTACATGCAATGCAAACGGAAACCTAAAAATACATCGAGTGATGTGACTGAAATTTGGTTAGTTTTAATTCTATCAAACCATAGTTATTGCTTGTTAACAGATCGAGAGCCAAGTTGTTCAACGATATATCATTTAGTATGCGAAACGAACTCTATTCTCTAATCGATTAAATTAAGTTTCCAAGTAAAATTCGATCATAAAATTGTATGAATTGTATACTGGTGAGGGACACCTATTGATTGACAGCATCATGGGACAGCATTGACCCATTTTATTGGCAACTAGATTTTCTAAAAACGTCAGCAATAGCATTTCCTTGTATTCCTGTGTGGCTGGGTGCCCAAACAAGTGTGACTCTATTATTGCAGGAGACTTTTAGTAGATTTTGGTAGCATTCCCATACCAGTTTTGAATCGAAGCGGGTAGATTTTAGCGCCATGAATGCTGTCAGAGATAATATAATAATTCTATTCTATATTCGGTATTACTTGTATGTAATATTGTTAATATCCTGTATGGAATATTGTTAATATTGTTGTTTCGTTGCTGCCATAAAGGTACAATGCAGAGGAACGTCTTTGTATGAACTTCAGATAAATGAAATAATTAAAGAAGGAATAACTAAACAATAAATCCTATCACATATAAAATATGTCAATACTTCATAATAGGAAAGAAAAAATAGAAATAAAAAAACATAAAAATTTGTTTTTAAAATTTGCAGGAAACTAAACTAAAATGGGGTTCCCAATAATCCAGCTAATGGCATATTCCTTGAGAGTGTAACACACTATCTTCCTCAATGAATAAAGCTCACACATACAGTTATATGAACGCTCGATTCTTCGAGCAAGCAATAACATGACATCATCAAGGAATACATCATAACTAAGATTGAGAATACTACGGTTGATTGAATACAGCCCATTCGCCAGCGCTCGTAAGTTATCACATTTGTGATATCTCACTGCTATTGCCAGTGGTATGTGATATCACTCGCTAACTCGTATGCCGTATAGGGTCTGCATGTAGTACGCGAAATCGTCACACCCGTAGATGAAAAGTTAAAAAAAATTACAAATTAACAAAAACAGAATCACTCCATGCGGAAAAAACGAGTGTCATATAGATGTTCGGTAAACTTGTTTGCTTTATGTTTTAATTTGGATCAACTTTTCTTTGACAGAAACAGTTTTGTACTGTAGTCAGCTACTTTTGGCTTTTATATAGGTTTTCCAAGACTTAGCGGAGACTCTTAAAAGTTATAAGCCTTAAATGCGTTTGTTTTATTCTTCACTGCTTAATTACTGTTTTGCGTCACAGATTAATAGTAGTGATTAATGGATAGGACATAAACAGACTCCATTCCTTCTGTTGATTTGTAAATTTAGTTTTTAATTTAATTTTGATCCAGAGGTATGACAAAAAACTCCCACGTACTCCGGTATTTTTAATCGACATGCGAATTAACGTGTGATATCACATACCACTAGCAATATCAGTGATATGTCACTAGTCAAGGGGATATCTTAAGGGTGCTATCTATTCATTTAACGCTAGCACCCTCAATCTTAGTTATGGTATATTCTTTGATGATGGCACGCTAATACTTCCTCGAAGAAACGAGCCTTCACATAACTCTTCTACTGTTCTAAATTTTCTAAAACAAATTCAACTATTAGTTTTTATTTTATTTTGATTTCCTCCATTTTATCATGAAAATATGGAGGGGCTGAAATCTCACAGCTCTGAGATATCAAGACTTCGGTCTGGGTTAAGGATTTTGATATAGTTTTCGGCAAAAAACTTTTATGAGGACATGGTTTTTAGTTTTGGGCAGCGATGTATATCAAACATAACTCTTTGTTAAAGTACAAGTATTTTTTATCTCTGTTTAAAAATATATTACAAAACTAACACGAAACATCAATACGTTGCCGGAAAATTATAATCAAAATTCCAAAAATATTGTTAAATTAAATAAAATCAAACTTTTTCAAAATTCCAAAAATATTCCAAAAATTTATTCTAAAATCAAATATTTAAACTTTTTCTAAATTCCGATAATATTGCAAAAATTCTTAAAAATTTAAACTTTTCCAGAATTCTAAAAATATTGCAAAAATTATTACAAATTCAAAAATTAAAACTTTTTTCAAAATTCCAAAAATTATAACAAAATTCTAAAAATATTCCAAAAATTCTTACAAAATCAAAAATTGAAACTTTTTTCAAAATTTTAAATATACACATATTATATAAAATTCAAAAATTGTATTTTTTTCAAAATTCTAAAAATATTGCAAAAATTATAACAAAATCAAAAATTGAAACTTTTTTCAAAATTCCAAAAATATTCCCAAAATTAGAATGAAATCAAATATTTAAACTTTTTCTATATTCCAATAATAATCCAAAAATTCTTAAAAATTCAAACTTTTTCCAAAATTCTAAAAATATTGCAAAATTTATTACAAAATCAAAAATTGAAAATTTTTTCAAAATTCCAAAAATTATAATAAAATCAAAAATTAAAAATTTTTCAAAATTTTAAAAATATTCCAAAAATTCTTACAAAATCAAAAATTAAAACTTTTTCCGAAATTCTAAATATATTGCAAAAATTATTACAAAATCAAAAATACAAACTTTTTCAAAATTCCAAAAATATTTCAAAAACTACTTAAACTTACAAATTCAAAAATTTCCATGTCCAATTTCATTTTCAATTACATTTACGACATAAAAGCAGCTACATTTTATTTCCCAAAAAATTGGCTAAAAAAATAAATGAAATCACTTTTTGACACACTTGACAACATTTTTTTGACAAACTTATAATGCCGTAATTCTCTATAATAATAATAAAATTTCATGTCATACAAACTATTAATTTAATTTTTTCTAAATAAATTGGGTAAAAAATAAATAAAAACCTTTCTTTTGACACACTTGACAACATTTTTTTGACAAACTTATAATGCCATAATTCTCAATAATAATAATAAAATTTCATTTCAAACAAACAATTTTATTTTTTTCCAAAAAATTGGGTAAAAAAATAAATAAAAATCGTTCTTTTGAGACACTTGACAACATTTTTTGACAAACTTATAATGCAATAATCTAGTTTTTGATCTCACATACCAATCCCTATAAAATTTCATTTCAAACAAACAATTTTATTTTTTTCCAAAAAATTGGGTAAAAAACTAAATAAAAATCTTTCTTTTGACACACTTGACAACATTTTTTTGACAAACTTATAATGTAATAATCTAGTTTTTGATCTCACCAACAAGATTTCTCCAAATTTAATGTTCCTACTCGTAATCACTTAAAATGAACGTTTTTTAAGCCAAAAATATGAAAATTTGCTATTTTTGACACACATAATGATTTTTTTGATACACTTCCGGTACAGTTATCGAACACAGCGTCCTTTCGGACCTGTCCCTTGAGTATACCTATTTTTAGAAAAAAAAATTTTTGAAATCCCTCCAACGGTTTTCCCTGCAGCGTAGGTAATGACGGCCGGCCGGCCGGCCTACAGACAGACATACATTTTTTTTTTGCTTTTTTAGAATCAGTAGGTCCTAAAACGTCGAGAAATGCCGAAAAAGTGGGGGTAATTCACTTTGAGCTCATGAATGTAATACTTAGGTCTTTCAGACCGAAGTAATATTGACCTATATCATACTTTGCAATGTGATAGGATTTATTGTTTAGTTATTCATTTCTTGAAAGAATGCTTCAATTAATTTATCGAAAGCCAGTTTCGACGCATTACCGTTGATAATCGTTTCCGTAAGAAAAAATATATCTGTAATCTAGCGTCTGTTTTTCGACGTGGTAGTGAACTTCGCTTAAGTTGATATTCACTCGTTATATTTGTGAAATCGATATTTTAGCAGTTGTTTTACTTTTCTACCATTGAATCGTGAAAGAGACACTTGTCTTGTCTTCGCATTTATAGCGGCACAATAATCTGAGCTGGCGTAGATTTATGCCACACAATTGCAATGAAATAAGATTTCTCTTATTAAGACTTAATGACAACAAATTTTAAACAGCAGCGTGTTTCTGCATAGAATTGATTTAAAAAATAGAAATACGCTCATCAACCAATAATATATATTTTGATGATTAAAAATAAGAACATGTCATGACAAACTATCTTTTAAATTGATCACAAAAAAAAACAAAAATCTCCGAAACGATTGATTAAATATGGCAAAAGTAAATAAACAAATTATTAAATAAGACCTACCCTAATAGTGAATTCTTTTCTACCTGTTCGGTACAAGTTCCAACACAGAATTAACGAAATTCGTAGTCTTTTGTAAAAGAAAGCAATACAAAAGAAACAAATTTGGATAATTCGGAGTCGGAACTTGTAGCGAACAAGTAGAAAAGAATTCACTATAAGATAACTGTTGCAACATGCTTAACAACTTAAACAAAAATTTCATAAAAACTTAAAATTAGCTAAACGCCACGGCTCTGTGTAACTTTATTGTTTTATCAAAAGTTTGGTGATTAATGGACAAAGCAATATCCTTCATAACGTCATAACAGTCAAAGCAGCTACTGAATCTGTACAACTGATGAACTAACAGATTTTAGATCACTCGTAAAGTTGTTTTGTTATTCGATTGCATAAATTTCATGGACTACTGGCAAAATACAAATAACGAAATGGTTGGTATAAGCCACTTCACTTTAGTATTTTAGCATCATTTGAAATGGATCACAAATTATTTTATAGACGACAGCAAATCAAATTTGAACGAACCATAAAACAAATGTAAACGAACGTAAAACAAATGAGATGTTTCGAAATTAACATGAAAAATTGATTCTGATTTACTGACTGACGTAAAGTCGAATGTTTGCAATTAGTTTTTAGTTTTTACTAATCCAATATTGTTCATCACGATTGGGTATAATTGTCAATTAAAATAATCTATTCTGTGATTATAATACCTATTTTAGTTCTATAATAAAGAATGCCTGTGTACACATGTACAATTAATTACTCGATCACATTTAAATACCCGGCATAACCCGTGAGTTTAATTGCGATAATTTAAATAAAGTGAACGAACCTTTATCATTTCGAAAGTTGATATAATCTATGAATATATTTTTCAAAAAAGGCTTCCTAAATTTAAAACAACATTAAACAATTTGACTTGTTGTTTTAAATTGAATTATAAGTTTAATGTACATATAAATTTTGATTATGTTGAAATACAATAAAAAAAACCACACAATCAAATACGGAAATGCTGTTATTTGATAGCATACAGGCAAAAAACATCGAAGGCAAACAAATTATATTTGCAACAAAAAATAAAATATAGAATTATAATAAAATTTATAAGTAAAACATTGTCGAATAGATTATCACAATAACAATACAGTTATTGTATTTCATTTAATATAAGAAATAAATTTTATAGAAGAGACAAATCATATTTTGCTAGTAAAAAATGTATTTTCTGTAAATTGAATTAATTTTTTTGTACTTCATTATAATAAGCACAATGAGTCAATTCATAAATACAAAGCTATGATCTTATTTAATCGAAAGATATGCAGTATAAAAATTAATTATATAACTACAAAAGAAGTGTGAAGTCGTGTAGTTTTTATGTGACTTTACATCTATTTCGGTAATACGCGGAGAATAATTTGTTTTAAAGGTGTCTTGCCCTTGTCCATTGTATATTATGCCATTCGGGGAAAATATTATGTCCAGTTATTGCAGTTCTGATATTTATTTCATATTTATTGGTTGAATTGGTTTTAGCAAAACCACTGTTAACACACGATCCAACATGTCAGACAGACCGTCGGACGAAACAATTGTATGTTACCTCTAAATTATCAAACTTACTTACTTACTTTCTTTGTTTCTCTTTTTCTAAAATTTCTAATGCAATTGAAACTATTAAAATCATCCGACAACAATACAAACCATACGATATTTTTGGTTGGTCGGATGAAATTTCCATCCGTCACATCCAACTCAATTTTATCGGACCGACATGCATAAACTATCCGATTTTACACCCAATCCAACCAAATGAGTCCGACCGTCGGATCGTCTAGAACTTTTTAGTGTTAAACGATGAAACTATTTTGAAACAAGAATTAAACTTTGACAGATTTGTGAGTAATTAAACTCAAGTAATTATATATTTGCATCTATTGTGTGTTGAGTGGTGGTAGCACGCTGGACTTCGAAGTTAAAAAAGAAAAACTATGGGCTGGTCAACCATATAAAACTAATCGGTTGAATTAAGTGTTCAAGTGAAACTCGACCATAGATTTGAGTGAGTTGATGAAAATTATTACAGGTGAGGGACATTTGTTGAAAGTCTATGTTCCTATGAGGAACATATATGCGGCACAAAAAACAACTAGTTGAAGCCATTCAAAATTAATTTTCATTTAGAAATCGTGTTAGATATGTTTTGATGTTTTTTGTGAGGGGATTCAATAGGCGCTCGTCAGCCATCAAAACTCGAAAACCCATTGTTCTAGATAATAAATCACAGAGGCAGTTTTTGATATTGACATGGTTTCTAAAATAAATCTTCATCATTACATATTTTTGTTAATTCCTTCATCTGTAATTACACTACGCTAAATTGTATATTTAATGGAAAAAAGGTGAATATATCATATATTGTTGTACAAATGAGTTGACGTGAGATATAACATACGTAAGATATCACATAATGATCCACATCGTGGTAACTTGATGTCATCTAATGAAACATTTGAATCACCTTCACAACGAGATTACAATTCTGCAGGTCAAACCACAATGCGACCTGCTTGAAAATATTATCTAACTAACTGAACTAAATAGGTTCTATAGCCTAAACGAAGCTATACAGAAAAGCTGTACGCAGATACAATAATGGACTATCAGCAATTCCTTAACCAACAACCATCGTTAAGTTTTTTAAACTTCACAGAAATAACGCTTAACTAAGTTTGACAATAATTCAGTTAGTTAGTGGCATATTGGTCGATCAATTGACTCACTTCTAATCCCCAATGTTTATCACCTATCTATAGAATTATATGTAGGGTCATCTCTATGAACTAGCAATCTATATATAAATACGTAAGCAATATTTTTGTGGTACAATTTTAAAATATTTGTCCCATGAAGTGTGGCAATATGTATATCGTTGGAAAGGTCATTAAGAGTAGAAGTGCAGAAAAATACTTTTTTTTTTAATTTTGACGATTTTTTCAGAAAAAATGGCAAAAATGTGATAGGTGTGTTTTTTTAGTTTTTTGTTCGGTTATTTTTTTTTTTTTTTTTCAAGTTATTTGTTTCACAATTCAAAATCAAGCTATATCAATTAATTAAACTCTGAAATAATGTGTTGTAGCTATTTGGTTGGGAGGTCTATTTGCAATTTCTATTTACAATGGCCGAATTTCGGCCACTGGGCGATTCCTAGTAGTGTGAATAGTGCGATATCGCCAAGAAATACTCCACAAGTAAGGTTGAAAGTGCAACTGCTGACTGAATAGAATTCAGTCGCCAGTGGTCCTAGACCTAAGATATCACTTCAGCTAATTAATGCTATTGTCCGTGACATTGCATAAAACACGTTAGCTGGTATGTCAATAGCAAATTGACACAATTTGTATACGCGTTCGTGAAATATACAAATAGCAATAATATTGAGATGATAATTAGATAGGTTTATATCTTAGTGTGCTGCCAGTCGAACTTCAACTACGGTAGCATTCTCAATTTAGTTAAGCAACATTCCTTACTGACGCCACGCATTTGCTTTATCAATGGCAGGAGCCTCCATATAACATTATCTGTTGGCTTTGTTTAATGATTAAAGAACCGCGTCCCATGATTCCTTCAGTTCAATAAATAACATAGTTAACTACTAGTTTATCGTTACATATTCAAACCAGTATGTATTGCATGCATCAAGAAAAGGAACATGAAAATTATACAATAAACAAAATAGCGTGGTATATGAAAAAAAAACGACGATCTACTTGCATAGAAGCCTAAAGATGACATACGTCCGTCAATGACAAAATAAAAAACAATCACGTCTTCATTTTCAAGGCAATGACCACCCGCCAGTTAACAAAAAGCGATGGATGAAATTAAAAATCGAAACCCTGTACCTTATTGTATATTCGGATTGAGATAAAATTACAAATTGATAGGAACCATCCAATTTGTTATACCTTATCAGTTGTGTTAGATCAATTTTAAATCTTTGAAACATTTTAATTGACAAGACAGGAAAACCCAATATTATCAACACATATGATTAGGTAAGTAAACATTCTTCATAAATTTTTAGAGTGTGAAATAAATCAACCACTGCATCAAAAAAAATTGATTTGAACCCTAAAATTTGGAGAATTAATGCAAAATAATTTAACAAAACTGAACTACAATATCAATTAAGATCTATTTAAAGAATTTACCTAAAAATGAATAATATTTAATCTACTCCATTCAATAAAAATTACAGCAGAAAAATTATACTTTTGAGGATCGGCCTGCTAAAAATAGATCTATCTAAAACCATATAAAATTTATTGTAACAATTAAATAAGATAATGCTTTTATTAGGAAATATTAAACTAAAAGTTTTTGTTTTTACTTGATAAATGTATATCACAAACTGTAAAAATAAACAAAACTTAATAATTTCTCTCTTCTTTTCGACAATCCCAAGAAAGTTATTTAAAGATTTTTCTATTCGAATAAAATATACAAATGTCACTATGATAAGGAAAAATCTGATCATGCAACTATAACAATATAAGAATTTGTAAACAAATTAATGGTAAATAGTACATACCGAGGTCAATGCAACATTAAGTAATTTTTCATTTGATTAGGCTCAGAAAAATAATTTACTATTTTCATTTGCCTTTACTTTTTTCTTACAACGTCGTCCGTCAAAAATCCAACCTCCATTAACACAACACAAGAAAATTGCCTTCAATTTTTTTTAACTTATATTTTACTATATTAATTATAACTTTTTATAATTTTATTATCGATATGTTTTTATTCTTTTGATACATGCATTATTTATCAAAAAAAACTTATTGTTAGACGTAAAAGTTTATTGCAATAAAAAATTATTATTATATTAGAACTTAAGAAAGAAAAATGTATATTGTACAATTTTTATTGTACACTTGAATCAATTTTGTTTTATAAATGTTGGCTGACTACAGTATATTCTGAGTTGCTAAAGTCTAGTTTACACGAGACGAGTAAGCTTGCTTTGTTTCCCTGATAAAAAATATGTATAGAAAAAGTATTACATAAACGTTACGCGTACGATTCACAAAAACTTGTTAGAAAACCGAAACATTTGAGATACATTAGATTACTTCGTTTATATTACGGCTACGAAAGTAATAACACAATAGTAAACTAGAAGGATAGCAGAAACTGAATAGCCGAGTAACGGAAGAGCAGAGTAGAATGCTTGGAAGAAATCATATCTATAATGCCTCAAACATATGCTTTTCCCCGTTTTACTCTTCAACTGGTTTGTGCAAACAGTCAAACTGTTCCCAGTGAACACTTGTCATAAATATGACATCAATTGTACGATGTAGGGACAAAAAAGTCCCTTTGTATTTTGACTGTATGACGATGGGTAATCTCATGAAGGTCATGTATATGTGTATGACTTACGTTTGATATCGAAGCTTGTCATATGTACGTATTTTATACGTACAGTACTTATTTTCTGTCATTGAATTTCGAATGTACGTTTTAAGCCGGGCATTCACATACAACGGAAACAGAAACCGAAACTGAAACTGAAAATTTTCCGTTTCTGTTTCTGTTTCTAATTTGGTTGACGGTGGTGAATAATAAAACAGAAACGGAAACCGAATTTTGTTTGAGTTTGTGAATTTGTTATCCATTATGAATAATAAAATTGAAGAATAACAAAAACAAATAATTTTTATTTATTAAACCTATTTCTTAAATTCAAAATTCAAAGCTTTTGTTACCACAATTCAAAATAATAATTAATATTATGTGACAGTTTCTGGTCATGTGACAGTTTCCGTACTGAAACAATTCAATTTTAATTGTTTCCGTTTCAGACAAAACAGACGAATTTTACGTTTCTGTTACGTTTCTAAATTCGGTTTCTGTTTCCGTTGCTGTCAAATTTGTATGAAATTCGGTTTTTGTTTCCGTTGTATGTGAATGCCCGGCTTAAGTGAAAATTTGAAAATACGTACCAAAATGTACGTTTTTTCAGGAATATGTCAAAAAATTTTCATTCTATAGTTATTTTGTTTATTTTTAACTTAACAACACTAACACAATGAACAAAACCCTTATTTCAACATAAATAAAATCGATATTGTCGATTAAATAAATCCATAATACCTAACCCTGCTAGAAAATGTCATAATTTGAAAATGTCATCGGCTTTGTGATGTGAAGCATTTTTACATAAATTTTAATTTTATTTTATTATAAAAGTTTACTTACTTAATCTGCAATATTTATTAAATTTAATCTACTAACTAAGAAAGCAGGTAAGTAAATTTGTTAATTGATGTATGTATTATAATTTAAATGAAAATAAACTAACCTTGAAATTATAAATTGAAAAGGATAGATACCCAAAATAAATGGATCAAAATGTTATTGAATCTGACGAGGAATACAACACTGAAGATGAAATTGAAAATAGAAATTGTGGATCCAAAAACAAGAAAAGAATAAGGCGTGGTAATAATTGATTTAATGTTGAATGGGTAAAGCAACACCCTTGGTTAGTACAAATGGTAGGAAAAGAACATTCCGTCAAATGTAGTAATTGTAATTGCGAAATAAGTATTGCTCAATCAGGAATTAGGGATATAAAAACCCATATGAAAACTAAAAAACATCTAACAAACCTTAAAATTAATGCAACTAGCAACAGACTTACGTCTTTTTTTTCAACTAGTAACTCGTCATCAATTTCATCATCAAAAAAGATTATTGCAGCAGAAGCAGCCTTTGTTTACCATACCATCAAACATGCTCATAGTTTAAATTCCGCCAATTGCACTAGTGCCTTATTCTCCACACTTTTTCCGGATTCTGTAATTGCATCGAACTTTTCTTGTGCACGGACTGTGCTCTAAAATAGTGTCAAACGTTCTAGCAAAGGACTGTCAAAATTCTATTATCTCTGAAATAAAAACAAATAACATTCAATTTTCTATTGCAACAGATGCATCGAATAAAGGAAATATAAAAATGTTTCTTTGGTCTTGCGCTATTTTATAAAAGAGATAGGTGTCCAAACAAAAATTCTGAATTTTTTTGATAGTCCTAGCGAAACATCGATATTGTACATAATTTAGTTTGTCGACTGAAAAAGCTGGTCTAGATCCACAAATGATTATTAGTTATAGCGCAGACAATGCTAGCTTTAACTTTGGTTCACATCAAAGCGTGTTTATTGAATTAGCAAAAATAAATCCAAAATTATTACACGGAAGGTATTTATGCCACATGCTAGCAAATTCAATAAAAAAGGCTTCAAATTGCCTTAAGTTCGATCTTGAATATATAATTGTAAAAATTTACAATGAATTTAGCTGCCACACAAAACGAAAGCATACGCTGATTGAATTTTACGAGTTCTGTGACGTAGAATATAGTGAAATGTTGCGCCATATTTCAACACGTTGGCTTTCTTTGATTCCAGCTATTGATAGACTATATAAAAACTTTCAACCAATAAAATCTTATTTCAATTCTAAATCGGGTTCACCTGCCGTCCTCTTAAATTTTCGGAACAATGAGTTAGCTGACGCATATTTGGGATTAGTGTCTAATATTGGGTCATGTTTACAAAATACAGTTTTGAAATTAGAGCAGGATAGCCCAGTCGTAATTGAAATGTATGATTTGATTCTAAATTTAAAAAAAACATTAAATGAGAGTTTAAAAGAACAATTTTTTGGTGCAATATCTAAACAAATGCGATAATAATACAGAAAAGGAACTTTTTCTAAAAAGAGCATCTGCCTTTATAGAAGAAATAATTGATTATATAGAGAAACGTTTTGATTTTAATAATGAAAGATATGAAGCACTCCGATTTTTTAAATTGGAGAAGATACCTGCTTTTGAGGAGCTCCTAAATGTAATTAATCTGTTTCCAATAGAAAACGTGAATATCGATGCTCTATTCGAAGAATTTTTATGTATGAAAGAAATGATTACAGATTTGCAAATGTTAACTTATGAAGAAAAATAAGAAAAAATTTTAACATCACAAAAATGTTCAAACATGAAAAAAATTGTGCAGTTTATCTTTGCTTAGATTATAATAATCTGTATACAGTCCCCAAGAACCGACAGGTTCAAGGACAATAACTTTTGAATAAATAAATAAATGTGCGAAAGATATTTTAGTTTATTATTCCACGCTTGGAGATCTGAGAGAAGTCGTCTAACACTGAAAAATGTTGAGCCTGAAATTCTTGTCAAACATAATTATAAAATGACATGCAAGGAATTTTATAGATACGTTTTGCAAAACGAAGAGTTATTAAAAAAAATTAAAATCGAGCGAAAAATATGATTAAATGTCACTATTGATGTATTTATTGCTTACACGTTTGTAACTTTTCTTCAAAAATATTTTTTTTAAAGCAATTTTCGTTGTGATAATATTTGAATTGTTTTATTATATTTATATGCATATAGTCATTATATAGCAATATAGTCATTAACAATTTCTTCCTAAGTAAAAGACAATGAATTTAGTACGTCTTATTTATTTTGTTATTTTTATAAATTAATAAGAAAATGGTTTAATATACATTATATGTATATATAATTTGAAATAAATATTGCATTTTTGTTTTAAAAGCTTCATTTTTTTTGTACGTATTTTTAAAAAAATATCTGACAAGCCTATTGATATCATATTTATGACATGTGTTCACTGGGAACAGTTTGACTGTTTGCACAAACCAGTTGAAGAGTAAAACGGGGAAAAGAATATGTTTGAAAAGAATATGTCTATATGTTTATAGATATGATTTCTTCCAAGCATTCTACTCTGCTCTTCTGTTACTCGGCTATTCAGTTTCTGCTATCCTTCTAGTTTACTATTGTGTTATTTCACATCAAACGAAAGTCATACACATATATATGACCTTCATGAGATTACCCATCGTCATAGTGGGGCTTATGATTGAAAACGCACGGAAAACGCATCACGCGGTTAAAATTATTCACCTTCACCTAATGTAGGTATGATTGAAAACGCGTGATAAAAAGTTAGTTCGAATTTTTTTTCGAAATTAAGAAACTGTCAGATTGTCAAAATAATTTGTTGTTAATTGTCAGATTTAATTGTTTGTTAAAAAACATCATTGTGTTCAATGCTAAGCTTAAAAAATTTAAATATTTGGATAAAATAAAAATAATAATTAGCTACATCAGGACTCTCTTTCATTCTTCTTACTAATTTCTAATACAATACTACTTTTGATTTGTTATTTTTCCCCTAATAATCTTTCTCCTTAAATTTTAAAATAATAAATGTGCTTAAAATTTAAAACATTGTTCATTTTTCACTCGAAATTAATAAATAAAAAGATAAACTTACATTTTTAAGTTTTAAAATTATTCTAAACGCAAGCCTAATCTTACGTTTCAATTTTGTACAAGAAACGGATATCACGCGTTTTCAATAATACAAAAAAATAAGTTCGAAATAAAACGTTTGTCACGCGTTTTCAATCATACCAATAGACTACGTTTCACGTTTCATTGACGTTTACGTTTTCCACGCGTTTTCAATCATAAGCCCGTGTCAAAATGCAAAGGGACTTTTTTTCCCTACATCGTACAAATAGAATGCTTTACCCGAATTAGTAGTCTCGAGTGCCTTTCATCTATAAAGATTTAAAAAAGGCTTCCACCAACACCTCAGAACGCATGTTGTTGTGGGACCTAGGTCTAAAAATGTATCTTTGTGTTGTGACTAGGCTTGCCACCTATACGTTTTTGGAGCGTATAATACGTTTTTTTTATCAAAAATATTTGTGAATACGCTATACGTACGTTTTTTGAAAATATTCGAAAATATACGCTTTTTTGGTTATAAATAGTTAAATTCAGTTATTTTCATAAATACGTATCCTAAATGAATTTTTCCCTTATTAACTGTAATGAATTGCAGAGAAAAGTGGACTGAATATTTTAAAATCAACACAAACGCACTTGAATGACTTAAAATTTGCAAGTTTGTGTTTGCAGGCCAGTTAATCATTTTAATTGTTTTGTTGAACGCATTTTTAGCGTGATGGGGAAATATATGGACTTACAAATCAAAAGGCTTCATACCGATATGGTGAAATCAGAATTATTCAAGCATTTCAATTACAGATGAGTTGCACTGAATTTGCAAATTTTATTAAGAAAAACGATAAGTCTAACAAAAAATTGATCGAAGCAGCAAAATCGAACCAAAAATACAAAATTAAAGCTTACATTAAAAATTTGGTTCATTCCAATACCATTTGGTTACTATATATAAAATTTTTAACTATGTTATTATATGTTATTTAGTCAATTAAAGTAAGACATTTTTTTAATATATTTATTTTGTTTATATTGTTATCGTTTTACTTCGGTCTGAAAGACCTAAGTATTGCATTCATGAGCCAAAAGTGAAATTCTTACCCCACTTTTATGGCATTTTTCCACGTTTTAGGACCTACTGACTGCTTTTTTAGAGCAAAACAAAAAAATGTATGTCTGTCTGCCGGCCGGTCGTCACAACCGACGAAATCTAGAAACCCGCTGGACGGATTTCAAAATTTTTTTTTCTAAAAATAGGTTTACTCAATGGAAAGAGCCGAAAGGACGATGTGTTCGATAACTGTACCGGAAGTGTGTCAAAAAAATCATCAAGTGTCTCAAATCAAGGAAATTTGCAATTTTTTGCTTTAAAAACTTTCATTTTAAGTGATTACGAGTAGGAACATTGAATTCGGAGAAATCTTGGTTGTCGGGATTGGTATGTGAGACCAAAATCTAAATTATTGCATTATAAGTTTGTCAAAAAAAGATTGTTGTCAGAAGTAAGATTTTTATTTATTTTTTTACCCAATTTTTTGTAAAAAAATAAATTTGATTATTTGTATGATATGAACTTTTATTATTATTATTAAGAATTATGGCATTATAAGTTTGTCAAAAAAATGTTGTAAAGTGTGTCAAAAGAAAGATTTTTATTTATTTTATTACCCAAATTTTTGGAAAAAGAAAATTAATTATTTGTACGACATGAAATTTTATTATTATTATTGAGAATTATAAGTTAGTCAAAAAAATAATGTCAAGTGTGTCAAAAGAATGATTTTCATTTATTTTTTTAGGAAAAAATAAAATTAGTTATTTGTATGAAATGAAATGTATAATGAACATGAAATTATTATTGAGAATTTTATTGCATTATAAGTTTTTCAAAAAAATATTGTCAAGTATGTCAAAAATATGATTTCATTTATTTTTTAGATAATTTTTTGGAAAAAAAATTTAGCTGTTTGCTTACGTAAATAAATATAATTGAACATGGAAATTTTTGAGTTTGTGATAGTTTTTGAAATATTTTTGGAATTTTGAAAAGTTTCAATTTTTGATTTTGTAAGAATTAATGGAATATTTTTAGAATTTTGAAAAATTTTAAATTTTTGATTTTATTATAATTTTTATAATTTTGGAAAAATTTTCAATTTTTGATATTGTTATAATTTTTGCAATATTTTTAGAATTTTGGAAAAAGTTTGAATTTTTGAATTTTAAAGAATTTTTGGAATATTATTAGAGTTTAGAAAAAGTTTAAATATTTGATTTTATTCTAATTTTTGGAAGATATTTAGAATTTTGAAAAAAAAATTTTATATTTTATATATATTTTTAGAATTTTGAAAAAAGTTTCAATTTTTGATTTGTAAGAATTTTTGGAATATTCTTAGAATTTTGAAAAATTTAAAATTTTTGATTTTATTATAATTTTGAAAAAAGTTACAATTTTTGATTTTGTTATAATTTAATAATTTATGCAATATTTTTAGAGTTTTTGAAAAAAGTTTTAATCTTTGATTTTGCAATAGTTTTTGGAATATTTTTGGAATTTTGTTTGAAAAAAGTTTGAATTTTTGATTTTATTTAATTTTTACAATATTTTTGGAATTTTGAAAGAAATATGAATTTGTGATTTTGAAATATTTTCTTGAAACGCTAAATGGAGAGGTTTTTGAGTAGTTTGCTGATTGTATAATCTTTTCACTAAATTGTGTTCATTTATGATCAGTTATAATTTTCCGACAACGTATTGATGTTTCGTGTTAGTTTTGTAATACACATCTAAACAGAGATAAAAAATACTAAAGTACATGTATTTTTAACAAAAGTAACAAAAAGTTATGTTTGATATATGTACATTGCTGCCCAAAACTAAAAACCATGTCCTCATAATAGTTTTTGCCGAAAACTATATCAAAATTATTAACCCAGACCGAAGTCTTGATATCTCAGAGCTGTGAGATTTTAGCTCCTCCATATTTTTCCAATTAATTTATAAAATAAATAAAACATATGAGTAAAAAAAAGTCTTTTAATTATTTTATTTTAAAATATGTATGTATACGCTTTTGGAAAAATTCAAAGGTGGTAAGCCTAGTTGTGACACATTTTGTACTTCCTATTGGGCCTGTTTACACCAGTATGCACTACATGATGTATCTTCCTCGTTTCTTACCTCTTTGCCTATAAACTAATTTTGTAGTGGGGATATTTGTGTTGCATTTTTTCCACAAAAATTTTTATTGCGGAACGAGTTGTCATACACTAATACAAATAAAAAGCAATAAAAATATTTTTTTGGGTCGGATTTTTTTTTTCTCATTCGCTATTCATTTGAAATATGACCATTAACAGAAGAGGAGACAAAAACCAACCACATGTTTTCGATTTTGTTTTTCCGCTTTTTTAAATGTGTTTAAAGGTTTGAGGACATAGCATTTTTTTCAGTTTTACTGTTAGTGTTTATTTCATTTCGATTTTTGGAAGAGCAAATTAAATATATTGTGTCCAGTTTTATTTGGTAAAGATTTCATTCAAATAATTTAATATTAAAATTAATTTTAAATAATTTAATAATTCTAAAATTTTAATATTACTGCGAGTGGTAGTGTGAAGAAAAAGTTTGGTTTGGTCATTTTAGTGTTCTATTTGGCTTGAATTTAAATTGTACTTCTTCTTAATTTGAGCAAAATGTCATCAGAAACTATCGATGCGAAACCGTCTTCTGATACTTGGAGCAGACAACATACGTTAATATTAATTCGGGCGCTCCGTAATTGTCCATGTTTGTATAATCCATTAGACCCACATTATACAAATAAATCAAAGCGCAGTGAAAAATTACATTTTATATTAAGTGAATTAAAAAAACTAAAAAATACTTTAACATTGCAATGTGTTAAAAATAAAATTAGAACACTTCAAAGTCAAATTTCAAGAGAGAAAGCAAAAGTTATAAATTCTAAAACAAGCGGGGCAAGTACTGATGAGCTTTACATACCCAAATTATGGTGCTACGACGAGCTATCGTTTTTACTACACTGCAGTGACTCGGAACCGAGTACATCAAATATTGATTTTGTAAGTTTATACCATAGGTTTTTGAAAATTTGTATATATAAATCTAGTTTTCCATTTTCAGAGTGGAGTAGATGAATTTGAAATTGCTGAAGAAGCCAGTGAATATGAAACACCAAAAGTAAATTTTTTATTTCAATTATTTTATTTGACAATTTTATTTATTAAATTGCTCCCTCGTTATTAAAATATTCTGCAAAACTTGATCTAACAGTTTCGCCAGTTCTGGAGCTTCTTGGGTTCTGCCCACCATCTGCCACCTGCTTGGACGTGCTATTTTCGTTTTCTTTAGAAACATTGTCTTCACCATACCATCGACTTCTAGTGATCAAAAAATTGTGCAGTGTGCAGCAACATTTTACAATTAATTTAACCTTATCTTGATGTAGTTTGATAGGTTTCTGGAATATTTGAAACCTATTACTCAATATTCCGAAGGCACGTTCAATTGATTGCCGAGCTCGACTTATCCTGTGATTAAAGGTTTTTTTGCGTTCATCTATTGTTGTAAACGGATAAGGTGTCAACATATTTTTAGATAATGGAAAGGCATTGTCTGCAATAAATACATAAGGCAATCACCTTGAATCTCCAACCAAAGCCTTCGGCGGCAAATATTTCTCAGGCTGTTGCAGGATATACATGAATTTTGACCTTTGTAAGACACCACCATCGCTGATCCTGCCGTTACACCCAACATCTATACAAATAAATTTTCCGTGTCCGCCTCGCGGATGGCCAAGTAGTACAACACTATGAAACCCTTTATAATTGTAAAAGAGTGGAGCTTCTTTTTTTGATGGTTGGAATGCAATGTGCTTACCATCTAAAGCACCTAAGCAATTTGAGAATTGCCATTTTCTATCATATTCGTTAGATATTCTTAACCACTCCTGTTCTGTTGTCGGAAACTGAAAAAGATTATTTTATTTAGTAAAGCTTTTCTAAAATTTTTAATGAATGTGAAATATTATTGATTTTTATTTTTATTTTCAGAAAAAAAGACCAAAATACAAGAAAAACTCAGAATCGAGGCCATGAAAATGATTGAACAATCTAAAAATATATTAGAACAACGTGGAAAACAAACTTTGACGAAAGAAGAATTTTGTCGGTACCTCTGCAGCGAATTAAAGCGTATAAAGTTACAAAAAACTTTTGAAGAACTAAAATCAAAAATACTTGATTTAGTGAGCTTCAAAATTTTAGAAGAGCAAAACATTTTGGACCAAAAACAGAATTTTCAACCGATTACACCATGTTTAAACGAAGGGGACATATATAAATACCGAAGTCGTCAAAGTTCTACTTCAACACTATCTTCCTTAAATTCTCCTTTACCATCCCCTGCACAACCCAAATGCTTCCATTATTCAACTCCTGAAGAAGATGTTTATGAGAAATCTCAAACATTTGTATCTGTCCCATCCTGCTCTAAAATCAATAAAAATAAAAACCTTTTCCAACATGCATCTCCTGAAGAAAATTTATATGACGATTCCCAAACTTGCGCATCTATCCCCTCCCGGTTTACAGTAATTGATCCAATACAAACTACTCCCGAAAATTCACCAAAAATATCACTATCCTTCCTATCACCAATTAATTCACCATCAATTCCAGATATAAACACGATTACACAGCCAACCATTTTAGATCAATCATCAACATCTCAAACATCAACATTAACCCCATCCTTAAACATACATTCCCATACTACTCCAACATTTCATAAAATTAAAAAATGTAAAATAGAAATTTTAGAAAATCGAATTATAAAACAAGCTGATCAGCAAAAACCGTCAACATCGAAAAATGTTTTGGAAATGGCAATGGAGGATATATTCGACTACTCAAATTTTCAAGAATATGACTAATAAATTTAGCTTTATATAAAAATTAATTTAATGTTTCATTTACCTTTAAAAACTTATCTTTTAAATGTTTCAATATGGCATCACACACCTCTAGTATTGCTATGGACAGGAAAGGTTTGGATAATTTGCTGTTATAATCTAATTCCATGAAGTTTTCTCCTGTAGCTAGAAATCTAAGCGTTACTGCTAATCTTTCCTCTGCAGGTATTGCATTTCTCATGGCAGTATCCTGCTTTTCGATGTCCGGTCTTATTGCCGTCAAAATAAAATGAAAATCATCTTCGGTCATTCTAATGAAATTTTTAAAATCTGCCTTATTTGGAGTTAATTCTTTCATGAGGCATAGAGTATTGCCAAATGGTTGTCTGGTCTTTCGATACGGCTTAACCCAACACCATTTTCTTTCAGATTCCTCTACTTTGTCAATTTCATCTGCTAACACTAAGCAAGCAGCAGCTGTTAGTTGGCAATCCACTATCAGAACATCATCGTCATCATTACGTGTCAAAAATGCAGCATCATCATCTTTAGTCAAAAACGATACTTCAGTATCATCATCCAATACTTGCTCATGGGAAGAATTATGACTGGATGTTTTGAAATTATAGTTCATTTTTATATTTTACTTCCACGAGAAAAAAACTAAAGAAATTGTTCACAATTTTTGTCCAAACTTTGAGGTTATACACTATTTTAAAAAACGCACAAAATTATATACAACAATGAAAAGATTTAATTATAATTTTTTAAAAATAAATTTATTTACAAAACAAATAGGTACACGTATTTTTATAACCAAACTCTAAACATAAAATTTTCTATATATTACTTTACGTACGACCTTTCTACTCAAAGCATCACAATGAAATGAAAATAATTTTACACATACATATATAAATTGCAATTGGTGTCGACAGTTTCATATTTTACGTGTAAACGCAAAATGTGTGTAGTGATGCGATGTCGTGCATACTGGTGTAAACAGGCCCATTACACAACACTTTTTATTAAAACAAAATCAATCAATTTAAAAATGGGGCGATTGAATAAAACCCTGATGATTTTTAAATAATTAGCATCGCAACACACAGGACTCATCTTGGTCACCCTTACTCTATTTTGATAATTGATTTTTTTGTAATTAAAAACAACAACATTTTAATATTAACTTTGACATTTTTATTTTTAAATCTAATCAGTTCAGTTTCACATCACATTAAATTAGGAAACATATGTTAATTGGAATTTATATTCATTTATTTGTACTTTAGTCTACTTCTTCCACGTTTGGTCCACTTTTACCACCATTTTGTTGACCATTAAAATGGGGTGCACCATTAGAACCACGATTATGAAGTTTTGCCATTATTGGAGAACACACATTTGTTAATTCCTTCAACCGATATTTATATTCATCCTTTTCGGCCATTGTGTTGTTATCTAGCCACTTCACAGTTTCATCGCATTTATCTTTGACTAGTTTCTTATCTGCATCAGTGAACTTGTCACCATTTTGATCAATTGTTTGTTTCAAGCTGTAAGCATAACTTTCCAGATTATATCTTGCCGCAATTTTCTCTTTTTGTTTTTCGTCTTCGTCACGATACTTCTCCGCATCTGACAACATTCTATCTATATCAGCTTGAGATAGTCTACTTTTGTCATTTTGTATTGCAATATTTTTCGCCTTCCCAGTACTTAACTCTTTAGCTGAAACATTCAATATTCCGTTTGCATCTAAATCAAATGTCACCTCAATCTTTGGCGTGCCTCGTGGTGCTGGTGGAATTCCAGATAAATCAAATGTTCCTAGCATATTATTATCTTTGGTCATTGCTCGTTCTCCTTCGAACACTTGTATAGAGACAGCTGGTTGATTATCTGCGTATGTTGTAAATGTTTTTGTTTGCTTGCATGGAATTCTCGAATTTCGTTCTATGATCTTTGCCATAACACCTCCGGCGGTTTCTATTCCAAGCGATAATGGTGCAACATCAACTAACAGAACATCTTGGATTTTGGAATCTTTGTCTCCGTTCAAAATAGCTGCCTGAACTGCTGCACCGTATGCAACTGCTTCATCTGGATTTATCGATAAGTTCAATTGTTTTCCATTAAAGAAATTTTGAATCAATGATTGCACTTTTGGAATTCGTGTAGATCCACCAACCATCACGATATCATGTATTTGCCCTTTGTCTAACTTCGCATCTGTCAATGCTTTCTCAACTGGTTCTAGAGTTGATCGGAATAGATCTGCACATAGTTCTTCGAAACGAGCTCTGGAGATTTTTGTATAGTAATCAACGCCTTCCATCAATGCATCAATCTCAATAGTAGCTTCCGTACTGGATGATAATGTTCGTTTCGCTCGTTCTGCTCCTGTTCTCAACCGTCGTAATGCTCTAGGATTTGTTTTGAGATCTTTATTGAATTTGCGTTTGAATTCTTCACAGAAATGATTGACAAGTCTGTTATCGAAATCCTCTCCACCTAAATGCGTATCTCCAGCAGTTGATTTAACTTCGAACAACGAACCTTCATCTATTGTCAAAATCGAAACATCAAATGTTCCACCTCCCAAATCAAATATCAATACATTTCTCTCTCCTTTCAAGTTTTTGTCTAGTCCATAAGCCAATGCGGCTGCAGTTGGTTCATTGATGATTCTCAATACATTCAACCCTGCAATTACACCAGCATCTTTCGTTGCTTGTCGTTGTGAGTCATTGAAATATGCTGGAACTGTAATGACCGCGTTCTGTACTGACTCTCCCAAATATGCTTCTGCCGTTTCCTTCATCTTTATCAAAACCATTGAGCTAACTTCTTCTGGTGCAAATCGCTTCCGTTCACCTTTGAATTCGGCTTCTAGTTTTGGTTTTCCATTTTCATTAACAACTGTAAATGGCCAATGACGAATATCATCTTGAATTTTTGGATCGTCGAATTTTCTTCCAATCAATCGTTTTGCATCAAATATTGTATTTTTTGGATTCATTGCAACTTGATTTTTAGCTGCATCACCTATCAAACGTTCTAATTCGGAAAATGCAACATAGCTTGGTGTTGTTCGATTTCCTTGATCATTGGCAATTATTTCAACTTTTCCATGTTGGAAGACTCCAACACAAGAATAAGTTGTTCCCAAATCAATTCCAATAGCTGGCATTTTTATTTGATTATATATCTCACGTTTTAATACAAATTTACTCTAACTTTTATATTCACTTTGAAAATATTTTAATTTTCTCTCTTATTTTTTATTTTAATAAATACTTTTATTATTGCTCTCATTTTTCAATTTTTGTTAACTGTTCGCTTGTTTTACTTTGAATGATTCTTCTTCACATTTGACTTGCTTTTATATATAAAATTATTATTTCTAGAAAATTCATGGGTTTTCGAGAAATAGACTTAATATTTATACTGTTCTGTTGTAGAAAAATCGAAATTAAATTAACATTTGTAGGGCTCTCAAAATTTCTCACTTGAAATTAAAACCATTTACAACTATTTTTAAAATGATTAGATAGCGGATTTAACAAGTTAACAGCATTTGAAGTTAGTTTTTGTTCAAAGAAAGAAAACGTTTCAAAATAACTGAGGTATATAGTTTGCGAGAAAATTCTAGTTTTAAATTATAAAAGTAATATCAAACACAGATTTCTAGAAAATTCATGAATTTCATACCAAAATTAACATTTGTGTTGATCTACTGTTAACAATTCAAATTAGCATTTGTCTGTCCATTTTTCACACGCAGTCAAATTATTTTGGGACTAAGACTATAATTCGAATTGCACTGGACTTCAATTAATGAATAATGAAGATAGACTAATAATTTTGTTCGTTTACATTGAACAAAATTATAAAAAATGTACATTATATTCGAATTCTTCTGTAATTGCTCATTTTATTCAATACGTTGATAATGTGATATTTTAATCATTTGTTGGTCTCTAACTCTCCAATAAAGCTTCACAAATGTCGATCTAAATTACTTCAGTGAAAAAAGGTTTGAAAACTAGAATATCCAAAAACATTTGTTTCTTATAAGAAAAATTTGTGAGTGATTCTTATGTCTGTGAACATAACAATTGTCTTTCGTTTATACAGAAATAGGTATTCAAATAAAATGTAGGAAACATTTGTATAGCGGCAATACGATGATTTTAGCAACAATATTCAGCAATTATAGCTCTACAGTTTAACTGAAGCCTCGCAAATGCTAATACAAATTACCATATAGTTAATTAGAAACATTTACATACAACCATCCATAGAAAATATTAAAGACAAATTTTTCATTCAATAGTCTGTGACCTTGACCTCTGAATCACAGAAGATTGTACATCATTGAGTTTTAAATTCTTATTTCAATTTTTGTTACCTGTCTTACGAAACTTTGCGGAATTTATACTGTACCTTAAAACAGCATTTATACAGTTTCAAATGTATTCGCGTTTATGTGAGCGATTTTTAAACTGATTTAATATGCAAGCGATGGCTTAAATATTAGTAAATCTTTTGTTTAAAAATGAAAATATTAGGCTCATTGAAAAGAATTAGGAACTCTATGAAAAATAACAAGCTGTTATTTACTGAATTAAGCCAAACAAATGTTTCATTTTGAGCTAAATTTTTCGTATTAATTGCTGGAAAATATTGTACTGTTTAAGCAAAGGACGTTAGATATAGCATAAATAAATATCGAATATTGTTGGTAATTTAGCAACTATATACAAGATTCTAATTCCTGCTTGAGTGCTTGACAGAAATATCTAGAAACAATGAAAGCCCTACAAATGCTAATTTAAATTGTTTACATTAGATCAACACAAATGTTGATTTTTTTGGAGAAAATATTTGAATTTTCTCAAAATTTGTTTAACAAAAAGTCTTACATCAAATGCGGGCAACTTGTAAAATCCACTATCCTCATTTTAAAAATAACTAGATTAGATTTCTTTTCACTTGATATGGAAACCATTTACAACGGGTTTCCATATCAAGTGAAAAGAAGTCTCTAAAAAATCTACGTGCCCTACAAATGTTAATTTAGTTTCGATTTGTCTACAAAAGAGCAGTACAAATGTTAATTATATTTCTCGAAAACCCATGAATTTGCTAGAAATATTATTTTTAAGAATACAGCCATTTTTTGGATTTTTCGAGTTTGAGATTAACAGATTTTATGAGATTTTGCTTTTTAAGCAATAGACGATGTTAGATATAGCATAAACAAATGTCTAATATTGTTGGTAATTTGGTAACTAAATATAAGGTTTCATTTTCTATTTAACAGAAATAACCAGAAACACACAAATGCTAATTTGAATTATTTACAATAGATCAACACAAATGTTAATATTTTGGGATGTATTTCATGAATTTTCTAGAAATCTGTGTTTGATATTTAAAGATCCAACTTTTTTAGTTTAAAACTAGAGCTTTCGTAAGCTACCTCAGTTATTTGCAAACATTTTATTTCATTGAACAAAAATTAACATAATGTCAATCGCTTGTTACTTTTCGCAAATAACTTATTATAAGTTTAATAAAAAATTAAAGAAAACAAAGTTTTTTTAATAATTTTACTGTTACTCTACATTTACTCCAGAAGATGGCCTAACAAGCTGAAATATATGTAGGGTAAAATTATTAAAAAAACTTTGTTTTCTTTAATTGTTTATTAAACTTATAATAAGTTATTTGCGTAAAGTAACAAGAGATTGACATTATGTTATTTGAAAACTTACGCCAAGTGCCAACGGCAAACAGTGTTAATTAAAGAACAAAAATTAACTTCAAATTCTGTTAAGTTTAACTTGTAAAAACCACTATCTGATTATTTTGGAAATGATTTCAATTTAAAGTGATAAGAAATCTCCAGAAATTTTGAGAGCCCTACAAATGTTAATTTAATTTCGATTTGTCTACAATAGAACAGTATAAATATTAATTCTACTTCTCGAAAGCCAATGAATTTTCTAGAAATAATAATTTTATATATAAAAGCAAGTCAAATGCGAAGACAAATCATTAAAAGTGAAACAAGCGAACAGTTAACTAAAATTGCAAAGTGAGTGCAATAATAAAAGCATTTATTAAAATAAAAAATAAAAGAGAGAAAATTAAAATATTTTCAAAGTGAATATAAAAGTAAGTAAATTTGTGTTAAAACGTGAGCTATATAAAATCAAATAAAAATGCCAGCTATTGGAATTGATTTGGGAACAACTTATTCTTGTGTTGGAGTCTTCCAACATGGAAAAGTTGAAATAATTGCCAATGATCAAGGAAATCGAACAACACCAAGCTATGTTGCATTTTCCGAAACAGAACGTTTGATAGGTGATGCGGCTAAAAATCAAGTTGCAATGAATCCGAAAAATACAATATTTGATGCAAAACGATTGATTGGAAGAAAATTCGACGATCCAAAAATTCAAGATGATCTTCGTCATTGGCCTTTTACAGTTGTTAGTGAAAATGGAAAACCAAAACTCGTAGCCGAATTCAAAGGTGAACGTAAACGATTTGCACCAGAAGAAATTAGCTCAATGGTTTTGATAAAGATGAAGGAAACGGCAGAAGCATATTTGGGAGAGTCCGTACAGAACGCAGTCATCACAGTTCCAGCATATTTTAATGATTCACAACGACAAGCCACAAAAGATGCTGGTGTAATTGCAGGATTAAATGTATTGAGAATCATCAATGAACCAACTGCAGCCGCATTGGCTTATGGATTAGACAAGAACTTGAAAGGAGAGAGAAATGTGTTGATATTTGATTTGGGAGGTGGAACATTTGATGTTTCGATTTTGACAATAGACGAAGGTTCGTTATTCGAAGTCAAATCAACTGCTGGAGACACACATTTGGGAGGAGAGGATTTCGACAACCGGCTAGTAAACCATTTCTGTGAAGAATTTAAACGAAAATACAAAAAAGATCTCAAAACGAATCCTAGAGCATTACGACGATTAAGAACAGGAGCGGAACGAGCGAAACGAACATTATCATCCAGTACAGAAGCTACTATTGAAATTGATGCATTGATGGAAGGCGTTGATTACTATACCAAAATCTCCAGAGCTCGTTTCGAAGAACTATGCTCAGATTTATTCCGAGCAACTCTAGAACCAGTTGAGAAAGCATTGACAGATGCCAAACTAGATAAAGGACAAATACATGATATCGTGATGGTTGGTGGATCAACCCGAATTCCAAAAGTTCAATCATTGATTCAAAATCTCTTCAATGGAAAACAATTGAACTTATCGATAAATCCAGATGAAGCTGTTGCATATGGTGCGGCAGTACAGGCAGCCATTTTAAGCGGAGACAAAGATTCCAAAATCCAAGATGTACTGTTAGTTGACGTTGCACCTTTATCACTTGGAATAGAAACCGCCGGCGGTGTTATGGCAAAGATCATAGAACGAAATTCCAGAATTCCATGCAAACAAACGCAAACATTTTCAACTTATGCTGATAATCAACCAGGTGTGAATGTACAAGTATACGAAGGAGAACGAGTAATGACGAAAGATAATAATATGCTAGGAACATTTGATTTATCCGGCATTCCACCAGCACCCCGAGGCATGCCAAAGATTGAGGTGACATTCGATTTAGATGCAAACGGAATATTGAATGTTTCAGCTAAAGAATTAAGCACCGGAAAGGCTAAGAATATTACGATCAATAATGATAGAGGAAGATTATCACAATCCGACATTGATAGAATGGTTTCTGACGCAGAGAAATATCATGACGAAGATGAAAAGCAGAGAGAAAAAATAGCAGCTAGAAATAATTTGGAAAGTTATGTATTCAGTTTAAAACAAACCGTTGATCAGAATGGTGATCAGGTTGGCGAGGTAGATAAAAAGCTAGTCAAAGACAAATGCGACGAAACAGTTAAGTGGCTGGATAGTAACACAATGGCCGAAAAGGATGAATATGAATATCGGTTGAAAGAATTGACAAATGTTTGTTCTCCAATTATGACAAAACTACATAGTGGTAGTAGTGGGCCATCTAATTTTAGTGGAAACTGTGGGCAAAAAGCAAGCAGATTTGGGGGAAGAAGCGGACCAACAGTTAAAGAAGTAGATTAGATTTTTAGAGCGGTTATTGTCAAACAGTTTCTAAATTGTAAATAACTTATTTATTTAAAAATTATGCTGTAATAACGAACTGAAATTTAAAATAAATGTGATATTTTTTTAAAAATGAGTTTTATTGTCAACTTTGAAAACGTTGATCTATCTGTTTCATTTTAGGTTGGTTAGTTGGTTTTTTTTATTGAATAGTGATTTATATCTAGAAGCTTTGAAATTTATTTTTGGTTATGAAACTGCACTTTGAAATTTGTTTGAATGCAAACACTAGAGAGGAGAGCCAATCAAATATACGCAAATAAAAATATGTAGTCACTTAGGAGATTTTTTGTATTAAATTTGTAGACATTACTGAGTGTGAATTCATAGGATGAGAATATTTCTATTTAATCAACATCCTAAGTCACGACTGTAGAGTCATATATAGGGGTTGGCTTTGTAGGCTTAAAACAAATCGCGAAGAATACGAGTGTGAAGCGGTCCAGGAGATAAGGAGATTCAGTTAGGAGAAGAAGGAAGGAATGAGCTTATTAAAAAGGTTAAGAAGTGTATCATTGAAAAATTGAAGCTTTATTTCCGAATTGGTAGAGGTTTATAAGAATGAAAAGTCGGTCTGAAGAATATCAAATTAACGAAGGTCTAGGTTAACGTTTTTGTAGTGTTATGTCCCTTTGTCTAGGGTTTAATAAATTTCCTGAGAAAAACTCTTTTGTTTAAATAGCCACTTCAGTTTTTCAAACTTTATTAGGGTTATTAACTAATACACTTTTCAAAGAAAACACAACACTTCTCTTTTTCTTAAAATCTTAATTTATTTTTAGACACTCTTTTAAACTAATTAAACCTGGCTAAAAATGTTATGACACCTTACAAATTTTTCCTTTAGCTAAAACTTTTTATCCACTTCGGCCTAAGTCACAATTTGTCACTTAACAAATTTTTCCCTTAAAAACAATTGCCTGTGCAAATTTTTCCTTTAACTCAAACCTTTTATCCACTTCGGTCTACTTGAGAAAAACTGCTAAAGTACTACTCTGACTCAACTTCTCCCTTCTCAATCTACTACTCAACTTAACTATTAAAATTTCTTCCAATTCGATTATTATGTAGGGCAAATGTTGTAAACCGTTAATTTCCCGTTATATAAAAAACAACCAATTAAAAATTAATAAAAACAATTTAAAGCAATTGACCTAATTTAAAAATGAGGATTTCCAAATATAAAAAATTCACAAGTCAAGAAAGTAATAGTGAATTCCTTTCGACTGTACCGAACATGTTCCAACACCGAATTATCGAATTTTGTATTCTGTTGGAATGAATTTCAATACAAAAACAATAATTCGGTGTTGGAACTGTACTGAAATTTGTTCGGTACAAAAATATGCAACAATGTATTTTTTCGGCCAACGGCTGTAAAGTTTAACTTTACTGCCGCTAGGGAGTTAGCTAAAGTCTTACAGAGTAAAACAACGTCTTTTTTCACTTCAAAAACTTTTTATTGTAACACCAAATATTTTCTGTCTCTAAGAGACCTTCTTCTTGGGTTAATTGTTTTCTAAACTAAACTAAACTGAACATCAATGACTATTTATATACAAAAACAAAACTATGGATCTTAAAGTAATTAACGTTAAAAAGTAATTAAAGCTAGTGGGTTTATCCCATTGACAAAGATTGTGGATATAAAATTTAACAACTTATTATGAACAGGACAAATGAAGGCGTAACGGAGAGAAAAAATTTTAATTTAATTATTAGTGATTTTATGAATGAAGTATTTTATGACGGTTTTTAATTTTAAAAAGGGGGCTGTACACTGGACCTCTGTCGTTGTTGATTAAATCTTCTTCTTTTTCTTGTTGGATATAGTAAGATTCTATTATCTCTAGCTTCCTGTTGTCGCGGACTGGGTGTAAAAGTTTTAAATTGCTGTTGTTGATTATGTGGTTGTGATCTACGATGTGTTTGGCTACTGCTGATTTATCGAAATTGGCTTTAACGTTTGTATGTTCTTTAAATCTTGTGATAATTTGTCTTTTTGATGATCCGATATATTTCTTACTACATCCTGAGCAACTGATCTCATAAACTCCATTTTGGCAATGTTGTGGGATTTTATCTTTATTGTTGGTAAGTATACTGGATAATTTTTGATCTGTTGTTGGTATTAGCTCTACTTTGCGGCGTTTGAATATATTTTTCAGCTTTGTAGAGACTCGCGGATCAAAACTAACCTTTTCCCTCTTTTTAATTTCGGTGGTTGAAGTCAAAGCTGTGGTGTCCCGTATTACTTTTATCTTTTTGGCTTTCTTTACAAGGGTGTCAATGTGAAAGCTATTAAATCCATTAACATTGGCGATACGTTTAATGTTTTCTTCCTCTTTCGAATAACATATTGGGCTGAGTGGAATATTTATTAGACGATGTACCATGCTTCTGAATGCTGCCATTTTGTGTTGCCATGGGTGATTCGAATCTACTGTTATATTCATAACAGTAGATTCGAATCACCCATGGCAACACAAAATGGCAGCATTCAGAAGCATGGTACATCGTCTAATAAATATTCCACTCAGCCCAATATGTTATTCGAAAGAGGAAGAAAACATTAAACGTATCGCCAATGTTAATGGATTTAATAGCTTTCACATTGACACCCTTGTAAAGAAAGTCAAAAAGATAAAAGTAATACGGGACACCACAGCTTTGACTTCAACCACCGAAATTAAAAAGAGGGAAAAGGTTAGTTTTGATCCGCGAGTCTCTACAAAGCTGAAAAATATATTCAAACGCCGCAAAGTAGAGCTAATACCAACAACAGATCAAAAATTATCCAGTATACTTACCAACAATAAAGATAAAATCCCACAACATTGCCAAAATGGAGTTTATGAGATCAGTTGCTCAGGATGTAGTAAGAAATATATCGGATCATCAAAAAGACAAATTATCACAAGATTTAAAGAACATACAAACGTTAAAGCCAATTTCGATAAATCAGCAGTAGCCAAACACATCGTAGATCACAACCACATAATCAACAACAGCAATTTAAAACTTTTACACCCAGTCCGCGACAACAGGAAGCTAGAGATAATAGAATCTTACTATATCCAACAAGAAAAAGAAGAAGATTTAATCAACAACGACAGAGGTCCAGTGTACAGCCCCCTTTTTAAAATTAAAAACCGTCATAAAATACTTCATTCATAAAATCACTAATAATTAAATTAAAATTTTTTCTCTCCGTTACGCCTTCATTTGTCCTGTTCATAATAAGTTGTTAAATTTTATATCCACAATCTTTGTCAATGGGATAAACCCACTAGCTTTAATTACTTTTTAACGTTAATTACTTTAAGATCCATAGTTTTGTTTTTGTATATAAATAGTCATTGATGTTCAGTTTAGTTTAGTTTAGAAAACAATTAACCCAAGAAGAAGGTCTCTTAGAGACAGAAAATATTTGGTGTTACAATAAAAAGTTTTTGAAGTGAAAAAAGACGTTGTTTTACTCTGTATTATTGCAATCACTTCAAGTAGTTCACACAAGAAAATTATATAATTTCTAAAGTCTTACTTTTTAGCCTGACAGCAAAAGTAACGTCTAGCGACAGCAAAAGTAACGCCATTTTTATTTTATATTACGGAGGCTGTAAAGTAGCATTTGTTATTTGTTAGTTTGTTATTTTTTCAAACATATTGTATAACCATGACAACAAAAAATAAGTTGATTCTCATATTATGAAATTTTGAAAAGGCTGCTTTGTTAAAAAAATTTTAATCATACAAATTTAAATGTTTTTTTCTCTTCTTTGGAAGTAATTATGACGATAAAAATTCATATTTATAAAAAGTTTGATGTATTAATTTCATATTTATAAAAAATTTAAACGTTTGCCGAAAAAATAGTGTATTTAATTCGGAGCTAAAGTGACTTTTTGTGTTTCGTCTATAATTGTCGGCCTCCCTGCGGTCGGCCGTCAAACTATAGACTCAACACAAAAAGTATCACTTTAGCTCCTAATTAAATAATGTACTATTGACTTGTATTTAATTTTTTATTTTTGTTACGAAATTTACTTTTAAGTTTTTTCAGACAGACAATTTTTGTTACGAAATTTGCTTTTAAATTTTGTAAGTAAATATCGATTTGAAAGGTTTACAGCAGTAGTCAGAATAATAGACAATTGAAGAGCTGTGAAAAGACCTTACTAAGGCTTAGAAAAGTGAATATGAATGCAGGATCAGAAATCCCAGGCACCCAAAATTGGTCACTAAGAAGAGGAAGAGAAGGTTCACTGACAAGAAAACATTCAACACATGATCCAGAATGAGAGTTGTAGGCGTGATGGGTGGGGAATTATTGTGAACAATATAAAGGTTAAGACAAGAACAGACCTCTGAAGCATGTGATAAGGAAAGAGGATTAAGAGTATTGGAATTGAAATCACCCATAAGAATAATATAGGGATAGCGATTAGAGTATTGTGCAATCACATGTTCGATTAAGGCAAATTTACCCTTACATAGGGTAGTAACAACGACCAAAATACATAAACGACCCAGACTAACTAATAACTTGAAGCTTCAGCATCCGAATCGCAAAGGTATTAATTTTTTTAGATTCAATTTTTTTACTAACATAAAGAGCAACAACCCCGTCCCAAATTTTAGGACGATTTTAGTGCCGATGGATACGGTAGCCGTCAACATCAACAGAGATATATGATTTTAGCCAAGTCGCAGAGACACCGACCATATCAAGAAGGGAACCGTATAGAGAATTGACTTGACTTCATGAAATTTAGAGGAAGAAGCACTAGGCTTAAGGCTTTGGGCATTAAAATGTCCAATATTGAAAGAGCTACAAAATTTAGAGAGGAACTTTGAAAGAAAGGAGCTGTCACTCTCCAACCGAGATAAAATATCATGAGCAACAAGTAGAGAATGTCGTAATATGGTGAGAAAACGAAGGAATTGGGATTATGTAACGGTATAAGGAGAGGAGGCAGCATTTCATTTACATATATATTTTTAAAACGAAAATAGTGATAATTTTTGTGCAGCATTTTGAAACAGTTGAACTTTTATAGAAAACTATTATTTTAATTTTATGCCGGATAGCTGAAAAACTACTGTATTAAAACTGAAAACTCTGAATTTACGCGACAAACAAATCATCACTTGGAATTCTCTTATTTTTTCCACATCACAGAAAAATAGACTATTAATTTACTAACATAAAAAAAAACAATTTATTAAACAAAACCAAATCAAAAATTATATAAATTAAAATTAACTAAGCTTACATTTATTTTACTTCTTGATGAATGTTGTCTTCTACATCTTATAAAGTACGTCTTGACGCTTCGACTCACAGTAATATCCATCACTGTAATAGTCCCTTCGTTAAATCAACATATGGATGGAAAAAACTACCATCACAAAAAAACTTCATAATATCTGTGAACAACAATATTCTCTTCATTCACTACCACCGTTCCATCTTCTAGTGTCCTTGTATAACTAATGACACCCCAGGCAAGAAACTGTAATCGAAATCGATTTGTAATCGATAGTTTCGAATTGGAGAAAAGGAGGCATACCTATTGTATATTGTCATCGCACTCTAATTAAAAAATATGGCGTTTTGACATTTAAAATTATTCATTTTTCATTTTCGTAGTCGCGCCTAAAATGTATTTGTTGATAAATTAAACAAATATAGTTAAAATATTGCATAATATAATATATATTTAAAAAGTAAGTACATTTTTAATGTTATGTATATATAAGAAAATGTGTTATCTGTCTAGACTAGATTTATTTTTATTTTATTTTTATCATAACATAACCTATAATTTGAATTTACAGCATTTATTAATTTGATATATACATCTATAAACTATTTCTTTTAATGGTATTTTTTCTCATTTCAGGTTCACATTTTGATATATACATCTATATTTCTAAAACATTTTCTTTTAATGGCACTTTTTCTCATTTCAGGTTCCCATTCACATTTATCGGTTTTTTTAAGTTTTTTATATATAGTTTTAATAAAAAAATGTAAAATATGTATTTTATATTATAATAAATAAATTTATTAATTAATATTATTACAAATATTTTAAAACACAACCCAAAATACGTATGATACTCTAAACTTTCAATTACATTGTCACTAGTAGTTTCGATTTTGTATCGAAACAGGTTACGATTAAGTCTCGATTACATGTTTCGATTAGGTATCGATAATAGTTTCGATTTGGTATCGATCACATATTCGCTTACTAGGGCGAACACGTTGTTCTAAATGTAATCGATACAGTATCGAATCTAAATCGAAACATGTTTCGATTATATGATTGCATGTAATTGATACCGCATCGATTACAAATCAATTACGTACAATATCACATAAACCATCATCCGTTGTGTCATTATCATCATTTATAGTTTTAGTTCCTTCATGGGCATTCGACAAATCTTCGAACGAACTTTTAATTGTATTTATCAGGTTCCATTTCTATTTAATTTTTTTGTCAAAATAAATACGATTTTAAATTAAAACTATCGATTTAATACAAGACTAAGTAGGATAAAAAACACAAATAAAATTTTTATTCTTAACTTTTGAATTTATTTATAAAAAATAGTACATTATTTAATTAGGAGCTAAAGTGATACTTTTTGTGTTGAGTCTATAGTTTGACGGCCGACCGCAGGGAGGCCGACAATTATAGACGAAACACAAAAAGTCACTTTAGCTCCGAATTAAATACACTATTTTTTCGGCAAACGTTTAAATTTTTTATAAATATGAAATTAATACATCAAACTTTTTATAAATATGAATTTTTATCGTCATAATTACTTCCAAAAAAGAGAAAAAAACATTTAAATTTGTATGAATAAAATTTTTTTATCAAAGCAGCCTTTTCAAAATTTCATAATATGAGAATCAACTTATTTTTTGTTGTCATGATTATACAATATGTTTGAAAAAATAACAAACTAACAAATAACAAATGCTACTTTACAGCCTCCGTAATATAAAATAAAAATGGCGTTACTTTTGCTGTCGCTAGACGTTACTTTTGCTGTCAGGCTAAAAAGTAAGACTTTAGCTAACTCCCTAGCGGCAGTAAAGTTGAACTTTACAGCCGTTTGCCGAAAAACTCTTTTATTTCGGTTTCACAGATAACTTTTTGTTTTCACCCACGTCACAATTTTATTTTAATCAACAAAAAGGATAAAATAAAATTAACAACACATTTTATGCTAAAGTTATAACTTTTAACAAATAAATAAATATAACAAGAATTATATTTCGAGTTTAAAATTATACTGATTGAATTTATTTAAAAAATTCTCATTTTTATATTATAACATCAGTGTCGCGTTCTTTTTCTCGACAATGATGACTATTGTTAACAATTGTTAAGTTTCGTCATTCTTTAATTCAATAATTTTAATATTACTCGTGTTCCTTTTAGGTAAACTTGCTACCCGAACCGAATTTTAAATGGAACGACTTAAATGTGAGGTGTATTAGATTTTTGATCTACTACAACTCAAATTCTTTCTTACCACACGTTTCCGACATTTTTTTTTGACAATAAATTGTTTTGACAATTTTGATAAACAATATTGCTAAACAACGTAAAAGAAAATTATTAGTTTGACAAAATTTTAAGTTTAAATTTTATTTTGAGTTTGTTAAATTTAAGAAAATAAATTAAATATTAAAAAATTTCTGAAAATTAAAATTATGATTCATGCAAAATATAAACAATTAAAGAAAGCTGGACAGAAATATGACATTTAGGCTAGAAATTCTAAATTTGTATAAGCATTTGGGCAAACATATTTGAAATTATTCTCTAAACTTACAAAAACTCTGGCGGTAAATAGAAGCGTAAGTTTGTCACGTAGCTTTACCATCATTTGATATGGTTAACTTGAAAACGAAATTTAGTACAAAAGTAAAGGAAAATGTGGTAAATGGAACACACTTATTGTGTAACAAAATGACGTCACGATGTCGTTCCTAAATTCAATGTTAAACTGTCAAAAGTTAACATTTTGTAACAATTTCCAACTCACCTCCTAGACATGAATTATAGAATGTTGTTATGTCAAATGGTATGTTGTGATCTATTTATCTGTCAAAATGTTTATAATTAAGAGATTCGTAAATACAATTTCTTGTTTTTGTGTTTCGCAATTGAGTTTGATTATATATAAATTAAATAATTTTAATATATTTAATTTATGTGCTCAAATAGAACAAATTTATTTTTGACAGATCAAAAGTCTAATATTTTGTCGTTTTTAAATTATAAATCAACATTGTCGACAAAACTTAACATGACGTTTCAACACAATTTTATGACATTTTAACAATGTTAGAAAATGTTAAGAAAAAGAACGTGACAAAGCTTTCTGTTTCCCTTTCCAGCAATCATAAACAATTTCTCCAACGTGTAACAAAAAAATGCCAAACTTGTATTTAATTAATTTGCTGAATTTGTTTAAAAAAACAGTGGTATAGATAAACGTCTGTTTTTTAGAAAATTAATAAAATTATTATTGAATTTGAAAATTATTAGTTTCAGAGCAAAGATTACCATAGTCCGCCGTAACAATTTTGAAAAATATAGGATGGGTAATAGTTAGAAAAATAAAGGTGTATAGCAGGATAAGAGGCCAGAAAAAAGGTTGCATTTATAAAAGAAATTCAGGGGAGAGCTCAGAAGGACAATCAAATTCAAGATTTGAACCATCAGAGAGGGTAAGGAAGATGCTCGAAGACCCAATACGAAAGCGAGAGAAACGTGTTGAGTATTTGTGGAATTATGGGTAATTAACTTCTGATGTTTAATGAACAACAAGATTTTGTAATAAAAAAGACAATAAAGTAATGAGTAAACAAAATGTTCTTTATTTTACTTTGACAGATTTGACAATAATGATTACAACAATCCATAAAACAGAATAGTGCTGCCATCTATTGAATAAACAGCAAATGATATCCATAAAACACAATTAATCTAAAACTACAATTCTGACACTCCCACTGTTTTCTGGAATATCAAAATTACTCAATATCGAACAAACAAAAGTACAGTATTTAAAAATTATGCATCCTCTTCAAGATTGGAGCATATTCTGTTGCGATGAACTTCGAAGATTCTTCTTTCCAAGGGTTTGGTGAGGATATCTGCTGGCTGTTCTTTGGTGTTGATGTATTTCAGTTGAAAAACTTTCTTTTCATATTGTTCTCGGTTGGAGTAAGTTGTATTGTTGAAGTAAGCATCTTCGTTTGTGAAGAACAGGATTTTTAATCAATTCAATCGTACTTTGATTGTCAATTTAGAGAGTTGTAGCAATATTTTGATAAGGATAGATCTCTCCAATTAACTTTAAGAGCCAAAATATTTCCTTGGCTGTTTGAAAGGCTGCAATGTAATCCGAATAAGTGGTAGAGGTGGCAACTGTAGACTGTCTTTGAGAACTCCAGCTAACAACACATCCACTTCAAATAACTATATAAATCCTGTTGTTGATTTGCGTGTTGCAATATCTCCTGCAAAATCTTCATCACTGTAGCCAAATAAGGATAACGTTTTCTCCTTCTTAAAGTGGAAACCATGATCAACAGTTCCTTTTAGATATTTCATAACTCTCTTGACTGCATTCCAATGCAATTTCGTTGGTTTTTCCATATATCGACTAACCATACTAACCGAAAAGGATATATCTGGTCTCGTACCTTTTGATAAATATAACAAGCTGCCCACAGCTTCTCTATAGGGAGCAGTTGTTAACTCAGTCTTCTCATTATCATTTAAATTTACATTCAACTGTTGATGTGGATCGACTGGTATTGTAAGAGCATTTGCTTGCTCTAAATTAAATTTATTGATAATTTTTCTTGTGTGGGCACTTTGACGTAAGAGAATAAAGCCATCGTTTTGTCTTTCAATCTGTAAACCAAGGTAAGTATCAGCATAGCCAGAAGTGATATCAAATTCTTTCTCAAGTGCACATAAGAAATAATTTTCAGTCTCTTCGTCGATTCCAGCTACTAGTCCATCATCTATGTGATGCTCACTAGGAGTATTATCAGATTATTTTTGATTAAAATGTATATACAAGGATCAGCCTTTGATTGTTCGAGTCCATAGTTTGTTAGAAACTTTTATTCTTTGGTTCCAACATCTAGACGATTGACGTAAACCGTATAAACTTTTTAGTAGCTTACATACTCTTGTTGTACCATCGTTGAATCCTGTTGGCTGCCTCATGTATATGACCTCCTCTATATCACCATTTAAAAAGGCAGTCTTTACGTCAAACTGTTTGAGTACTAAATTTTCTTGAACAATCACTGTTAATAATATTCAGATGGAGTCGAATCTTACTACAGGGCTAAAGGTTTCATTGAAGTCTATTCCTTCACGCTGAGAGAAGCCTTTGGCTACTAATCTGGCTCTAAATTTTTGTATAGTTCCATTCGTATCAGTTTTTAATTTATAAACCCACTTATTTTCAACTATGGTTGAGTTCTTTGGTACTTCAAGGAGCTCCCGTTGCTGGTTTTTAAGGAATTCATTTCCTCTTCCATTGCTTGTTTCCACGCTTGTGCATTCGTACCGTTTACAGCTTGTTGAAAAGTCAGCGGTTCTTCTGGGTTTTCAATGCAATAATCACAGACATTATCTAAATCTACTTCGTAGTCTTCTAATTTCTTAGGTTTATTTAGTTTGGATCGATCTCTGAGTTGTATTTCTGTACTCCTTTCGGGTTCTGGCGTACAAAATGTCTCATTTTCTTCTTCTATACCAGATAATTGGTTAGGTAACTCAAGATTTTCTAAATTTTCTTCAATTTGCTCGTCATCTTTTCTTTCAGCCTGACTATTTTTGAATTGTGTATTTTCTTCCTCAGGTAGATACAACAGTGCTTGATTTTGAATTTTTTCAGTAGATTCCATTAATTTTCCTGTATAGATTATATGTTTTCTGACAAAAATATCGCCTTCCTCTGGAATCCAAACTTTGTTACCTTTTACTGTATCGCCGTAGCCTACAAAGTAACCTATTTCCCCTTTGAGGTCTAGCTTCTTTACTTTATTTTCTGGCAACTTCACGTAAACTTTCTCTCCAAATATATGAAATTCCTGAATATTTGGTCGCTTGTTGTACCAAATTTCATTTGGTGTTTGATTCTTAATGCTACTGGTTCCTGTGCAGTTCAAAACATAAACGGCAGTGTTTACTGCTTCTGCCCAGAATTTAAGTTCAAATTTTGCAGCATGTAGCATTGTGCGAGCAACTTCTACAACAGTTCTGTTTTTTCGTTCTATTTTGCCATTTTGCTCAGGGCAGTAGACAACTGAATTTTGGTGAGAAATTCCGTATTCTTTCATCAATTTTGTGACTTCTTGATTGACAAATTCCAGGCCATTGTCAGATCTAAAAGTTTCTATTCCTCTGGGGCAATGTTTTTCTGTTTTCTTTGCATAGTCTTTTAGACACTCCAGTACATCTGATTTTGCACCCAAGAAATATGCGGTTCTATAATGTGAGTAATCATCCTTCAATAGAAGAAAATATTTTGCACCTGTGAATGACTTTTCTGGTAGAGGTCCACACACATCTGCGTGTATTATTTGGCCAATACGATTGGTTTTTGTACTGATTTGCTGAGGAAAAGGTAGTCGATGGATTTTACTCAATGCGCAAGGCTCACAGACTATTTTGTCATCTCCTTTTGGATTTATGTTATAATTTCTTAAAATATTTTTAACTTGAGTGTAGTTTTGATGAGCTAATTTTTGATGCCATTCTTGAAAAGAACTTTTCTCAGCAATACATGCTTGATTTTCATCAACACTCATTGACATTTTCGATTGTCATTATCTTAATTTTCATTTCAAATAATTTGTTTTGTCTCTCACCCACAGCTATGGTTTTGCTTTCTTTATTGAATTTACAGATTCTTTTATCAGCTTCTAGAGTTAAATTTTTATCCAAGGCCACACCGCCAGAAAAGAGATTGTATTTCAGCTTGATCACGTAGAGTACATTCAAAAGGTGACATTCTGTCCATTTTTCTCCATTAAATGCTGAAATGTTGATGCTACCTCGACCTTTGCCTGAAATGCTTTCTCCATCTCCAATTTTTATTTTGATGTCTTCTTTCATTGGTGTGTATTTTATGAACCACTCTAGGTTATGAGTCATGTGATCGCTCGCTCCAGTGTCCATATACCAGGCCTCGATAGTAGTTTTCGCTGTGTTTTGTACTGAGGCAAATGCTTCGCTTATGAGAGCTTCACCTCTCTCTTGTCCTGAGACTTTGTAGTTTTTAAATTTATATTGTTTACTTTCTGGAATGTCCCAACATTCTGCTACCCAATGTCCGGGTTTATGACAAAAATTACATTTTCCAGGTTTTCTCTTTGTATTTTTTCGGTCATCGCCTTTATTCTTAACATACCGAATATTTCTGTTACCACTATAATCCTCGGAAAAACGATTCTTACTGTTTACTCTTACATTAGAAGCAAGTGCATTGACTTCTACTCCTCTTTGACTTTGTCTCATCTCTTCAATTATTAATCTTGATGTAAGGTTGGCTAACGTTCTATCGGCGGTAGCCGTTGATTCCCAGGCACTGATAAAATGATCAAAATTTGGTGGCAAATTTAAGAGAAATTTGGTCATTCCTCCCTTATTTTCTCTTTTCTCTCCCATTGCCTGTAGCCTATTAGATATACCTTCAATTTTTGAGATATGTGCTGCTATATCATGTGATGGATCTTTAGCCAATGTAAACCATTTTTGTTGTAAAATGTGGATTGTCGATTCTGATTTTTGTTCATATATATTCGTTGGCTTTTTCCACATTGCCTCAGAATTCCCTGATGTCAAAATATGTATCATCGTTTGCTCAGATATTGTGGTAACGATTAACTTTTGCGCCATTCCGTCAGTTTTATTCCATTTACATATCTATTCTGCATTTTCCATTTTCTCAGCAGCTGTCGCTTCTGTTCCCACGGGTGCAGGTTGTTTTCTTGTGCCATTTACTATGTCCCATGCTTCAATTGACTTCAATATTATCTGGATCTGGAATTTCCATAGATTCCAGTTGTCAATTCCTTGTAATGTGCTTACTCTGGACAATTCTGAATCCATCTTCTCAACAATTTTGCTATACGGTTACAATTTTCACTTCGCACACGGCTGGATATAACCTCACAAAATTTGTCTTATTTTTTTTTTTAATTTTACTTTACTTCTTTTTCAGAAAATATTACCGAAAACACCGTTCTGGGCCCATAACCTTTTGAATATTTGTGGAGTTATGGGTAATTAACTTCTGATGTTTAATGAACAACAAGATTTTGTAATAAAAAAGGCAATAAAGTAATGAGTAAACAAAATGTTCTTTATTTCACTTTGACAGATTTGACAATAATGATTACAACAATCCATAAAACAGAATAGTGCTGCCATCTATTGAATAAACAGCAAATAATATCCATAAAACACAATTAATCTAAAACTACAATTCTGATAAAACGGTTAGACTTCTTTAGTGACTGAGCATGCATAACCAAAGAAGACAGGACTGGAGAAAGAATGTCGTTAAGGTGGATAAGATTGACAAGTTTAAGCGAAGCGAAGATTTCAGTAGTAGGTAGCCGTTTGTTCCTTATTTAAACTATCCTATTGAAAAACAAAGTTTAATGGGAAAATTGCATCGAAAATTTCCTATAAAATCCTATTAAACAATGTTTTTTCGTTTTGAAATCGATTGAATCTTATTCAATTGTCCCATAGAAATACATTGAATCCTTTTAATAGAAATGAAAACATTTTTATAGGTTTATAAATTCTTCAATGGGATTGACTTAATTTTAATTGAATTTTCTGCGACCGTCAAATTTTTTATTAAATAAAAAAGAATCCTACTTGACTTTGTAATAGGACTAAAAACATTTTAAAGGGAGTTTTGTAGTCTTAGAATTTCATATGGCATCCTTTTCATATTTATTTATTTAACCGTATGATTTAAAGAAACAAAAAAAAATGTTTACAAAATCACAAGTCCCCAACCAAATTTCTCAAATAATTAACGCCTACAGAAACTTCATTTAACTTGTTTATACCACCATTGAATTTGAATAAGGGGCATTCATTCACTATGTGGTTCGTTGTTTAAATAACTCCACACATACATAAAAGTGAGGGATATAAGTCCCACTTGTTCATCAGGTAATTACATCGGCCATGTGTTGTTCGGAAACGATTCAGTCTGGTCCACTCTTTACGACTAAGATCGAAGCCGGAAACACAACAAGAAGGATCGATCACCAAACTGGCATTTGGAACAGGTGAAGAGTTCCACATACATTTCCATCTTTCCTTCATACCAAACTTTACTTCGGAACTTAAATTCGGAACAAATAATTATGATGGTTTTCTTGATGGCAAACGAGATTCAGGTAAGTCTTACAAAATGTCATAAAAATTGAGTTTTGATGTAGATGACACTTTTCAAATTCTTTAAAGCAAGCTGCTTCACGTCTTAATGACCCAGGATCAATGTTGGCTAAGACAGAAAGCCATGGTAAAGGTGTTGATTTTAAAGTTCCAGTTATAATTCTCAAAGCATTGCTAAGTTGGACATCAATTTTATGTGTATGAGAAGAGTTAAGCCAAACAGGGGCACAATATTCAGCGCAAGAATATACTAGTGCAAGAACTGAAGATCTTAAAGTACATACATCAGCCCCCCCAATTAGTTCCGGCAATTTTTCTAATGATATTCACTCTGGAACATAATTTTTTAGCCAGTTTTTCTAAATGCGTCTTAAAAGACAATGTTCTGTCAACTGTGACTCCTAAGTATTGTGGAGTAGAATTAAAACGAACTGAAATCCCATCAAACTTGACTTTTAATTCTTTATGAGCTTCTTTGTTGTTCAAATGAAAGGCACATACTTCCGATTTAGAAGGATTAGGTGTTAGTCTCCAGTTACGAAAGTAATTGGCCAATATTGATAAATAACTCTCCAAAACTATTTCACAATCTTTTAAAGTAGTTGTTTGAATAGCTATAGCAATTAGTTGATGGTAAATCAGCCACATATAAACTGAACAAAATTGGAGAAAGGACGCTTTCATGAACGAGACCATTATTAAGACTACGGCTGTTACTTGTTTTTCCATTTAACGAGACCTGAATAAACCGGTTACTTAACATCGAATCGATGAGATTTACCATACAAGAACAGCGTAAGGTTGTTGCTAGTTTTAAAAGTAATCCATGTCTCCAAACAGTGTCATATGCAGCAGACAAATCTACAAACGCTACTCCAGTTTTCAATTTCTTCTGAAACCCAGCTTCAATAAAACAAGACAAAGCCAAAACTTGATCAGTACAACTTCTGTTTTTCCTAAAACCAGCTTGGGTTTTAGGAATTTTTTCATCTATGATTGGTTCAATACGATGTAAAATCATCCTTTCAAATAGTTTAAACAATGTACTCAACAAGGAGATAGGTCTAAAGTGAGCAACATCAGACCCATTCTTTCCAGGTTTTACTACAGCTAAGACTTTTGCTTTTTTAAATAAAGATGGTAGTTGAGCTGAATTCAAGATTTTGTTAAAGAGTTCCAGAATCCAATTCTTAGTTCTTGGGCCGAAATGTGATATAAATTCTGGATAAGTACCATCTAGTCCTGCAGCCTTACCCATTTTAATGCATTTAATTGCTTCCTCAAGCTCAGATAATATAAAAGTTGAGGAAAGAGAAGGATCTGCAGTTAATCGTTGTTTTTAAATTTTAAGATTTCTTCGTACTTCTTTGTATTTATCAGATGGAACTTGCACTTTAGTAACATTAACCAAACGAGAAGCAATAATATTTGCAGTAATATTACTATTTGATGAGGAATCATCTCCATCTCATCTCCATCTTCATCTCCAGCTTCATTACCTAGTTTACGAAGTAAATTCCATGCCTTACGACTAGACTTCTTGAAACTCGTCCTACCTACTGTATCACGCCAAGTTTTACGTCTTTGTAAATCAAGTTCATTAAGAAGTTCAGTGGCTACATGCGAATTGTTAGTTCTATTGTATTGTTTATACAGTTTGTTACATGTTTTATTCCAACCTGGAACATACTATTTTCTAAAACTTCTTGGAATATTCTTTTTGGCAGAACTATTGATAGCACCAACAAACCGCTGATAATCACATTGATTGCATGAAATAAATTGTACAATATTTTCTAAATCTTTAGAAAACTGTTCCCAATTTGCTAATCCAAAATTCCATCTGGGTTTTTCTATAGATGGCGAAATTGGGGTAGTTTAATATATTCAAATATTATTGGACGATGTTGACTGTGGGGAAACGATGGAAGTATAATTCTTTTGTTGGATGCACAAGCAGCGTTTCTAGATATAATGGTCAAATCTGTATTAGTGTCTGTGTTCCATCTTGCAGATTTGAAAGTACGCCGGTCTTTTGGACTATAAATCAGTTGCATATCGTTAAGAGACATCAACTTTTGTATAGCATTACCATTATTGTCATTGTGATTATATCCCCAGCATTGGTAGTGACTATTAAAATCTCCACCCCAAATAATTGGTTGAATATAAACTGGTAACGGAACCGTCGGCCAAACTTGATTAGGTGGTTTATAAACATTACCGATTAAAGTTTCTTCTAAGTCAATCACTATTATCTCCACATCATTAGAAGCAGACTTACAAACAGTTTTACATTTGTTCAACAAATCATTTTTCACATAACTTGCGATTCCATAAGTCTTAGAATATATCGCATCAACCAATGAAAAATCAAATATACGACCACGATTCATTAAACTTTCATATGATGGTGTATGTGTTTCTTGTAATAAGAGTACTTGAACTTGTTCATCGTGCAATAAGCGGCCCAAATAATCAGATTTAAGTTGAGAAAAACTTTCAATATTCAGTTGACAAATCTTGAACGAGTTTCCTAATTTGTAGGACGGTTGGTGTAAACTTGTAGTTGAATACATTTCTTATTTCTAGCTGTGTTGCAGCAATCAGTTGTCGATAATAACACTTGTGAGGGTCAAAACGGAGTTTTGACATCGACTTCCTCAATTTGCTTTAGATTTTAATGTAATATAATATAACGAATTTTTTATTTAAATTTCCATTAGAGAAAAAATTTTTACGACTTTTGTATTTGACAGCAAAAGCAAAGAACTTGCTTGCTGTTGATACTTAACGATACTATACGATCCTTTTCATATTCTTAATGGGATTGACTATGTTTTAATGGGAATTTCTAAAACCTTCAAATTTCCTATTAAGTATGCTACAGACCTGCAATCAATTTGTCAATCAATTCGAAAACGGAAATAACCGAAATAAAATTTAGTGTAAAAGTCCCTTAAATTTTATTTCGTTTATTTTCGTTTTCAATTGGTTGACAAATTGATTGTAGGTCTGTAGCTTGCTTTAAATAATAATCAATTAAAATAAAATAAACATATACAATACAACCTTAATCACTATTATTATAGTCTTTAAGCCGAGAAGCGATAACTAAAACACATAAAACAATTTTAACTATATATTTCTAAAATGGATAATACTCTACCACACATGACTCATCTTGGTAAACCCCTACTCTCTTTTGATAGTTGATTTTTTTGTAATTAAAAACAACAACATTTTAATATTAACTTTGACATTTTTATTTTTAAATCTAATCAGTTCAGTTTAAATTAAACATTAAATTACGAAACATATGTTAATTGAAATTTTATTCATTAATTTGTACTTTAGTCTACTTCTTCCACGGTTGGTCCACTTTTACCACCATTTTGTTGACCATTAAAATGGGGTGCACCAGTAGAACCACGATTATGAAGTTTTGCCATTATTGGAGAACACACATTTGTTAATTCCTTCAACCGATATTCATATTCATCCTTTTCGGCCATTGTGTTGTTATCTAGCCACTTCACAGTTTCATCGCATTTATCTTTGACTAGTTTCTTATCTGCATCAGTGAACTTGTCACCATTTTGATCAATTGTTTGTTTCAAGCTGTAAGCATAACTTTCCAGATTATATCTTGCCGCAATTTTCTCTTTTTGTTTTTCGTCTTCGTCACGATACTTCTCCGCATCTGACAACATTCTATCTATATCAGCTTGAGATAGTCTACCTTTGTCATTTTTTATTGTAATATTTTTCGCATTCCCAGTACTTAACTCTTTAGCTGAAACATTCAATATTCCGTTTGCATCTAAATCAAATGTCACCTCAATCTTTGGCGTGCCTCGTGGTGCTGGTGGAATTCCAGATAAATCAAATGTTCCTAGCATATTATTATCTTTGGTCATTGCTCGTTCTCCTTCGAACACTTGAATAGAGACAGCTGGTTGATTATCTGCGTATGTTGTAAATGTTTTTGTTTGCTTGCATGGAATTCTCGAATTTCGTTCTATGATCTTTGCCATAACACCTCCGGCGGTTTCTATTCCAAGCGATAATGGTGCAACATCAACTAACAGAACATCTTGGATTTTGGAATCCTTGTCTCCGTTCAAAATAGCTGCCTGAACTGCTGCACCGTATGCAACTGCTTCATCTGGATTTATCGATAAGTTCAATTGTTTTCCATTAAAGAAATTTTGAATCAATGATTGCACTTTTGGAATTCGTGTAGATCCACCAACCATCACGATATCATGTATTTGCCCTTTGTCTAACTTCGCATCTGTCAATGCTTTCTCAACTGGTTCTAGAGTTGATCGGAATAGATCTGCACATAGTTCTTCGAAACGAGCTCTGGAGATTTTTGTATAGTAATCAACGCCTTCCATCAATGCATCAATCTCAATAGTAGCTTCCGTACTGGATGATAATGTTCGTTTCGCTCGTTCTGCTCCTGTTCTCAACCGTCGTAATGCTCTAGGATTTGTTTTGAGATCTTTCTTGAATTTGCGTTTGAATTCTTCACAGAAATGATTGACAAGTCTGTTATCGAAATCCTCTCCACCTAAATGCGTATCTCCAGCAGTTGATTTAACTTCGAACAACGATCCTTCATCTATTGTCAAAATCGAAACATCAAATGTTCCACCTCCCAAATCAAATATCAATACATTTCTCTCTCCTTTCAAGTTTTTGTCTAGTCCATAAGCCAATGCGGCTGCAGTTGGTTCATTGATGATTCTCAATACATTCAACCCTGCAATTACACCAGCATCTTTCGTTGCTTGTCGTTGTGAGTCATTGAAATATGCTGGAACTGTAATGACCGCGTTCTGTACTGACTCTCCCAAATATGCTTCTGCCGTTTCCTTCATCTTTATCAAAACCATTGAACTAACTTCTTCTGGTGCAAATCGCTTCCGTTCACCTTTGAATTCGGCTTCTAGTTTTGGTTTTCCATTTTCATTAACAACTGTAAATGGCCAATGACGAATATCATCTTGAATTTTTGGATCGTCGAATTTTCTTCCAATCAATCGTTTTGCATCAAATATTGTATTTTTTGGATTCATTGCAACTTGATTTTTAGCTGCATCACCTATCAAACGTTCTGTTTCGGAAAATGCAACATAGCTTGGTGTTGTTCGATTTCCTTGATCATATGGCAATTATTTCAACTTTTCCATGTTGGAAGACTCCAACACAAGAATAAGTTGTTCCCAAATCAATTCCAATAGCTGGCATTTTTATTTGATTTTATATCTCACGTTTTAACACAAATTTACTTACTTTTATATTCACTTTGAAAATATGTATTTTAATTTTCTCTCTTTTATTTTTTATTTTAATAAATACTTTTATTATTGCTCTCTCTTTTCAATTTTTGTTAACTGTTCGCTTGTTTTACTTTGAATGATTCTTCTTCACATTTGACTTGCTTTTATATATAAAATTATTATTTCTAGAAAATTCATGGGTTTTCGAGAAATAGACTTAATATTTATACTGTTCTGTTGTAGAAAAATCGAAATTAAATTAACATTTGTAGGGCTCTCAAAATTTCTGGAGATTTCTATTCACTTGAAATTAAAACCATTTACAACTGTTTTTAAAATGATTAGATAGCGGATTTAACAAGTTAACAGCATTTGAAGTTAGTTTTTGTTCAAAGAATGAAAACGTTTCAAAATAACTGAGGTATATAGTTTGCGAGAAAATTCTAGTTTTAAATTATAAAAGTAATACACAAATTTCTAGAAAATTCATGAATTTCATACCAAAATTAACATTTGTGTTGATCTACTGTTAACAATTCAAATTAGCATTTGTGTGTCCATTTTTCACACGCAGTCAAATTATTTTGGGACTAAGGCTATAATTCGAATTGCACTGGACTTCAATTAATGAATAATGAAAATAGACTAATAATTTTGTTCAGTGTAAACATAAAACATACGAAATTATAAAAAATGTACATTATATACGAATTCTTCTGTAATTGCTCATTTTATTCAATACGTTGATAATGTGATATTTTAATCATTTATTGGTCTCTAACTCTCCAGTAAAGCTTCACAAATGTCGATCTAAATTACTTCAGTGAAAAAAGGTTTGAAAACTAGAATATCCAAAAACATTTGTCTTATAAGAAAAATTTGTGAGTGATTCTTATGTCTGTGAACATAACAATTGTCTTTCGTTTATACAGAAATAGGTATTCAAATAAAATGTAGGAAACATTTGTATAGCGGCAATACAATGATTTTAGCAACAATATTCAGCAATTATAGCTCTTGAGTTTAACTAAAGCCTCGCAAATGCTAATACAAATTACCATATAGTTATTTAGAAACATTTACATTTACATACAACCATCCATAGAAAATATTAGACACATTTTTCATTCAATAGTCTGTGACCTTGAACTCTGAATCACAGAAGATTGTACATCATTGAGTTTTAAATTCTTATTTCAATTTTTTTTTATACTGTACCTTAAAACAGCATTTATACAGTTTCAAATGTATTCGCGTTTATGTGAACGATTTTTAAACTGATTTAATATACAAGCGAAGGCTTAAATATCAGTAAGTCTTTTGTTAAAAATGAAAATATTAGGCTCATTGAAAAGAATTAGAAACTCTATGAAAAATAACAATCAATCTGTTATATACTGAATTAAGCCAAACAAATGTTTCATTTGAGCTAAATTTTTTGTATTAATTGCTGGAAAAATATTGTACTGTTTAAGCAAAGGACGTTAGATATAGCATAAATAAATATCGAATATTGTGGGTAATTTAGCAACTATATACAAGATTCTAATTCCTGCTTGAGTGCTTGACAGAAATATCTAGAAACAATGAAAGCCCTACAAATGCTAATTTAAATTGTTTGCATTAGATCAACACAAATGTTGATTTTTTTTTTGGAGAAAATATTTGAATTTTTGAATCCACTATCTTCATTTTAAAAATAACTAGATTAGATTTCTTTTCACTTGATGTGAAAACCATTTACAACGGGTTTCCATATCAAGTGAAAAGAAATCTCTAAAAAATCTACGTGCCCTACAAATGTTAATTTAGTTTCGATTTGTCTACAAAAGAACAGTACAAATGTTAATTATATTTCTTGAAAACCCATGAATTTACTAGAAATATTACTTTTAAGAATAAAGCCAAACAAATGTTTTATATTGGGCTGGATTTATTTGAAATATTATTTTTAAGAATACAGCCATTTTTTGGATTTTTCGAGTTTGAGATTAACAGATTTTATGAGATTTTGCTTTTTAAGCAATAGACGATGTTAGATATAGCATAAACAAATATCTAATATTGTTGGTAATTTGGTAACTAAATATAAGGTTCATTTACTATTTAACAGAAATAACCAGAAACACACAAATGCTAATTTGAATTATTTACAATAGATCAACACAAATGTTAATATTTTGGGATGTATTTCATGAATTTTCTAGAAATCTGTGTTTGATATTTAAAGATCCAACTTTTTTAGTTTAAAACTAGAGCTTTCGTAAGCTACCTCAGTTCTTTGCAAACATTTTATTTCATTGAACAAAAATTAACATAATGTCAATCTCTTGTTACTTTACGCAAATAACTTATTATAAGTTTGGTAAAAAATTAAAGAAAACAAAGTTTTTTTAATAATTTTGCTGTTACTCTATATATATTTCAGCTTGTTAGGCCATCTTCTGGAGTAAATGGCCTAACAAGCTGGAATATATATAGGGTAACAGTAAAATTATTAAAAAAAACTTTGTTTTCTTTAATTGTTTATTAAACTTATAATAAGTTATTTGCGTAAAGTAACAAGAGATTGACATTATGTTATTTGAAAACTTACGCCAAGTGCCAACGGCAAACAGTGTTAGTTATAGAACAAAAATTAGCTTCAAATGTTGTTAAGTTTAACTTGTCAAAACCACTATCTGATCATTTTGGAAATGATTTCAATTTAAAGTGATAAGAAATCTCCAGAAATTTTGAGAGCCCTACAAATGTTAATTTAATTTCGATTTGTCTACAATAGAACAGTATAAATTATAATTCTACTTCTCGAAAGCCCATGAAATTTCTAGAAATAATAATTTTATATATAAAAGCAAGTCAAATGCGAAGATAAATCATTCAATGTAAAACAAGCGAACAGTTAACTAAAATTGCAAAGTGAGTGCAATAATAAAAGTATTTATTAAAATAAAAATAAAAGAGAAAAAATTAAAATATTTTCAAAGTGAATATGAAAGTAAGTAAATTTGTGTTAAAACGTGAGATATAAAATCAAATAAAAATGCCAGCTATTGGAATTGATTTGGGAACAACTTATTCTTGTGTTGGAGTCTTCCAACATGGAAAAGTTGAAATAATTGCCAATGATCAAGGAAATCGAACAACACCAAGCTATGTTGCATTTTCCGAAACAGAACGTTTGATAGGTGATGCGGCTAAAAATCAAGTTGCAATGAATCCAAAAAATACAATATTTGATGCAAAACGATTGATCGGAAGAAAATTCGACGATCCAAAAATTCAAGACGATCTTCGTAATTGGCCATTTACAGTTGTTAGTGAAAATGGAAAACCAAAACTCGTAGCCGAATTCAAAGGTGAACGTAAACGATTTGCACCAGAAGAAATTAGCTCAATGGTTTTGATAAAGATGAAGGAAACGGCAGAAGCATATTTGGGAGAGTCCGTACAGAACGCAGTCATCACAGTTCCAGCATATTTTAATGATTCACAACGACAAGCCACAAAAGATGCTGGTGTAATTGCAGGATTAAATGTATTGAGAATCATCAATGAACCAACTGCAGCCGCATTGGCTTATGGATTAGACAAGAACTTGAAAGGAGAGAGAAATGTGTTGATATTTGATTTGGGAGGTGGAACATTTGATGTTTCGATTTTGACAATAGACGAAGGTTCGTTATTCGAAGTCAAATCAACTGCTGGAGACACACATTTGGGAGGAGAGGATTTCGACAACCGGCTAGTAAACCATTTCTGTGAAGAATTTAAACGAAAATACAAAAAAGATCTCAAAACGAATCCTAGAGCATTACGACGATTAAGAACAGGAGCGGAACGAGCGAAACGAACATTATCATCCAGTACAGAAGCTACTATTGAGATTGATGCATTGATGGAAGGCGTTGATTACTATACCAAAATCTCCAGAGCTCGTTTCGAAGAACTATGCTCCGATTTATTCCGAGCAACTCTAGAACCAGTTGAGAAAGCATTGACAGATGCCAAACTAGATAAAGGACAAATACATGATATCGTGATGGTTGGTGGATCAACCCGAATTCCAAAAGTTCAATCATTGATTCAAAATTTCTTCAATGGAAAACAATTGAACTTATCGATAAATCCAGATGAAGCTGTTGCATATGGTGCGGCAGTACAGGCAGCCATTTTAAGCGGAGACACACATTCCAAAATCCAAGATGTACTGTTAGTTGACGTTGCACCTTTATCACTTGGAATAGAAACTGCCGGAGGTGTTATGGCAAAGATCATAGAACGAAATTCCAGAATTCCATGCAAACAAACGCAAACATTTTCAACTTATGCTGATAATCAACCAGGTGTGAATGTACAAGTATACGAAGGAGAACGAGTAATGACGAAAGATAATAATATGCTAGGAACATTTGATTTATCCGGCATTCCACCAGCACCCCGAGGCATGCCAAAGATTGAGGTGACATTCGATTTAGATGCAAACGGAATATTGAATGTTTCAGCTAAAGAATTAAGCACCGGAAAGGCTAAGAATATTACGATCAATAATGATAGAGGAAGATTATCACAATCCGACATTGATAGAATGGTTTCTGACGCAGAGAAATATCATGACGAAGATGAAAAGCAGAGAGAAAAAATAGCAGCTAGAAATAATTTGGAAAGTTATGTATTCAGTTTAAAACAAACCGTTGATCAGAATGGTGATCAGGTTGGCGAGGTAGATAAAAAGCTAGTCAAAGACAAATGCGACGAAACAGTTAAGTGGCTGGATAGTAACACAATGGCCGAAAAGGATGAATATGAATATCGGTTGAAAGAATTAACAAATGTTTGTTCTCCAATTATGACAAAACTACATAGTGGTAGTAGTGGGCCATCTAATTTTAGTGGAAACTGTGGGCAACAAGCAGGCAGATTTGGGGGAAGAAGCGGACCAACAGTTGAAGAAGTAGATTAGATTTTTAGAGCGGTTATTGTCAAACAGTTCATAAATTGTAAATAACTTATTTATCATAAATAAATGATTTAAAATTAAATTAAATTAAATAATTTATCATAAAAATCATACTGTAATAACGAACTGACTGAAATTTAAAATAAATGTGATATTTTTTTAAAAATGAGTTTTACTGTCAACTTTGAAAACGTTAATCTATCTGTTTCATTTTAGGTTGGTTAGTTGGTTCTTTTTATTGAATAGTGATTTATATCTAGAAGCTTTGAAATTTATTTTTGGTTATGAAACTGCACTTTGAAATTTGTTTGAATGCAAACACTAGAGAGGACAGCCAATCAAATATACGCAAATAAAAATATGTAGTCACTTAGGAGATTTTTTGTATTAAACTTCTAGACATTACTGAGTGTGAATTCATTGGATGAGAATATTTCTATTTAATCAACATCCTAAGTCACGAGTGTAGAGTCATTATTGATTGTTGCCAATCACTGCGAAACTACGATCTGACACACGGTTAATTTATTCTCATATATGGTTAGATATATAGGGGTTGGCTTTGTAGGCTTAAAACAAATCGCGAAGAATACGAGTGTGAAGCAGTCCATGAGTTAAGGAGATTCAGTTAGGAGAAGAATGAAGGAATGAACGTATTAAAAAGGTTAAGAAGTATATCATTGAAAAATTGAAGCTTTATTTCCGAATCGGTACAAGTATATAAGAACGAAAAGTCGGTCTGAAGAATATCAAATTAACGAAGGTCTAGGTTAACGTTTTTGTAGTGTTATGTCCCTTTGTCTAGGGTTTAATAAATTTCCTGAGAAAAACTCTTTTGTTTAAATAGCCACTTCAGTTTTTCAAACTTTATTAGGGTTATTAACTAATACACTTTTCAAAGAAAACACAACACTTCTCTTTTTCTTAAAATCTTAATTTATTTTTAGACACTCTTTTAAACTAATTAAACCTGGCTAAAAATGTTATGACACCTTACAAATTTTTCCTTTAACTAAAACTTTTTATCCACTTCGGCCTAAGTCTAAATTTGTCACTTAACAAATTTTTCCCTTAAAAACAATTGCCTGTGCAAATTTTTCCTTTAACTCAAACCTTTTATCCACTTCGGTCTACTTGAGAAAAACTGCTAAAGTACTACTCTGACTCAACTTCTCCCTTCTCAATCTACTACTCAACTTAACTATTAAAATTTCTTCCAATTCGATTATTATGTAGGGCAAATGTTGTAAACCGTTAATTTCCCGTTATATAAAAAACAACCAATTAAAAATTAATAAAAACAATTTAAAGCAATTGACCTAATTTAAAAATGAGGATTTCCCAATATAAAAAATTCACAAGTCAAGAAACTAATAGTGAATTCCTTTCGACTGTACCATGTTCCAACACCGAATTATCGAATTTTGTATTCTGTTGGAATGAATTTTAATACAAAAAAAATAATTCGGTGTTGGCACTGTACTGAAATTTGTTAGGTACAAAAATATGCAACAATGTGTTTTGACTTGTATTTAATTTTTAGGGTTCCGTTTTTTATACGGAACACTATTGGTGAGAGTAAAACGAGTTTGTTATATTATATCGATTATCTCGTAAACTATAAATGCTATGGACTTGAAATTTGAGGTGCGTATAAAACTAATCTGTCCACATGAAATGACGGATACAAATAAAACTAAATTGGTTTTCGTTTGGTTTACAGGGGTACGATGTGAGACCTTTGAGAAAATACATTTTTTTATAGATTCAAATAGGGTATCATATGAAAGGGCTTCATTTCAGTATTCCTTAAAAATTTATTTTGGAATTTTACACCTCACCACTTTTTGTATGATTTTGAATAATGACGTTTTTTTCGTGTTTTCTTACCTCGATTAGCTCCGAACCTAACTGATCGAAAATTTTCAAATATATTTGGAATGATAGAAAAATTAGTACGTTTTTAATAAAAAATATATAAAAGTGTAATATTCTCATAATTAGATTTATTAAGGGGGTGGATATGAGGAGGGGTAAAAAACACTATTTAAAATGTGGTCAAATGAGGTGTCATTTGAAAGAATACTTTATTTAGAAAACATAGCAAGTTTTTTAGAGTTTTGCGATGCACAGCTTTTGAGTGATGGATTAAAAAGTGCAACTTTCAGACCGCCCCCCCCCCTACGTTGCGACACTGATTGACAGAAAAATTTGTAAAATTTCACAGTTAGGAAATTTGGTAAATTTTGTATGATAATTATAGCGAGGTTTCAAATAATTATATTTCTGTGTGTTTAGGGGAGGGGGTAGAGAGGGTAAATAAAAAAAAACCTTCTTTGACCCAAGCGAGTGGGGTGTCATTTGCAATTCGTTGCGAGAACAAGGTCCCACAACAACATGCTTTCTAAGGTGTTGATAGACGCAAATTTTTATATGATATGTTTGATTATTTTAAATATAAAAATTTATATAATAGCTGCTTAGAATGCTGATTGATGAATGATGTGAAACCCAAAATAATTTTAATGATTTTAATTTAAGCATTCTGAAATTTTAATTTGCAATGCTATTGGAAGATACAAAAAAACACAGGTATTTCACAGATTTAAGTTTTCACTTCTGTCGGCAGTCCTTAACACTGCCTTCTTTTTTTTATTTATAAATTTATTGGTTGACTTAACGTCTATATCACCAAATTATAAACAATTAGAAAAAACCCTTACTTAAGAGGAAGTCAAATAATTCATGTCTCCATATATGATCTAGGTCCTAACAATTCAGTGCCTGAAAAATAATCAGAACTGTGTTATTTCCAGTCAGAACATGAAACGATGAATAGAAATCCTTCTTAAGATCGAGAAATAAAATAATGTTTACAAAAAATTGAGTTTTACAATATGAATGTTATAATGGACTATATTAAGCCTGGCAAAGTATAACAATCACACAATGATGACCTGCAATGAAAAATGAAAAGCCTGTCCCTCTGCATCGTCTTCCGCAAGACCAATTCACGAAGTGAATTGTATCTATGAATCCGATGAATTAGGAAGTCCTCTTCATTTCCAACCACACCTCATTATGTGACGAACATATATAAGCATAAATGATATTATATAATAAAAAGTTAATAATTGAGTATAAATATATAAGTTAGATAATCCTTGATATATCTGATTTGATATTAAATATTAATTAACCTCAAACTTTATATTATTTTATGAATAACAATGAATCTTTAAGCCATATTAATTGTATAGCAGAACAAAATTTTTTTTTTTATTTATTTAAGAACAAATTATCTTTTTTATTATTATTTTTTATAGAATATAGAACATTATGTTGTGTGGTCAAACAAACTATTATTTAAACTATCCATTAATATATTTCAATAAACTTTCAATTATTGTTTTCTTTTAACTTAAACAAATTGAGGATATAAATTGGTCTAATTTTAAAATTTGAATCAGAGTATTATAAATTATATTGAATTAAAGAAAATCCAATAAATAAGATTCACTCCACTTTTGATAGTTACATATAACATAAAGTCATCGTAATATAATATTTTTTTTTAAATAAAAAGTGTTGTTTAATAGGGTTTAGAATATGTGTCACAACAACCATTGAATAAATATATAAGGAAGTATCGCTACGTGTACGTACACAAATAATCGGTGACGCATTTTTTTTCATTGTGTTCGTTAGGTTGCCACTAACGGTCAATGTCATTTCAAAACTGAAGTGTTTTTTCTGAATTTTGTTCTTAAAATATAGAATTGTAATTCAATTTTATACAAATTTGTGTTTAAACCGTTTTTTCACAACAACTAATTGTGTTTATATATCAAAACATGTAAAAAAATTATCAAAATTACATAGCATTTTGCTGCTAAAATTACATATATCAGTGTCGCGTTCTTTTTCTCGACAAAGTTGACTATTGTTAACAATTGTTAACTTTCCTCGTTCTTTGAGTCAATAATTTTAACATTGTGTAACAAAATGACGTCATGATGTCGTTCCTAAATTCAATGTTAAACTGTCAAAATTTAACATTTTGTAACAGTTTTCAACTCACCTCCTAGACATGAATTATAGAGCGATTTTTCTGTTCTGGTGTTTACCGCAATGGCGCTGCAAAAAGGGGATAAGAGAAAAAATTCAAAAAATTTTATATGGAATTTCATTCAAAACACAACTTGAATAATTTTAAAAATTATCTATGAAAGTTCTCATTTTACTACAATGAAATAATTTTAATTTGTTTATGAAGTATTATTGACTATATATTAAGCATAATATATAAAATATTTTATTTATTATGTCCGTAAACCAAATACTAAAATAGGTTAAATTTTTCATACAACTTTGTATGGGAAATTTTGGCAATTTTTATGTTTCTTTTTTGAGCGACTTAAGGATAATATTTTATATATTACGTTTAATATATAGTCAATAACACTTCATAAGCCAATTTAAATTATTCAATTGTGGTAAACTGAGAAATTTCATAGATTACTTTTAAAATTATTCAATTTGTGTTTTGTATGAAATCCCATATAAAATTTTTGTGATTTTTTCTCTTATCCCCCATTTGCAGCGCCATTGCGGCAAACACCGGAACAGAAAAATCGCCCTATAGAATGTTGTTATGTCAAATGGTATGTTGTGGTCTATTTATCTGTCAAAATGTTTATAATTAAGAGATTCGTAAATACAATTTCTTGTTTTTGTGTTTCGCAATTGAGTTTGATTATATATAAATTAAATAATTTTAATATATTTAATTTATGTGCTCAAATCGAACAAATTTATTTTTTACAGATCAAAAGTCTAATATTTTGTCGTTCTTAAATTATAAATCAACATTGTCGACAAAACTTAACTGTTGAAGTTTTAACTTTATTATGTTATATTTTTCAGCTATCTGTAATATAATTGTAGGTTACATTGTTATCTATAGTGATACAAATAATTGTTTTATGTATTAATAAAAGATTTGTATTATTTAGTGAACAAAAATGAACTTAACTTTATTAGAAAACAGTGTTTGTTTTTTACATCAACTTTTTTTTTTTTTTTTTTTTTAATTTTAATTTATTTATTTGGCTCTTGGACATGTCAGTTAATGACATTTGGCTTTTCCAGTCCATATAGCCAAAGGGTTACATATATTTTTCTTGATTGTAATCTCTACAATTGCTGCAACTGAGTGAGAGACGTGTCTCCTCAATATTAGCAAGCTCTAAAACGCTTGACAGAAAGTAAAAGTCAATTGTTCTTACACTTGCCAACCTTGACGATATCATCTCTCCTCCGTTGTTGGAATTTAGAGTAATAATTGTAGTTTGATTCTATATAATTCAATTTGTTTTTTAGAGTCTAGGTACTATTAGTTCATATTGTTATTGTTTGTATCAATTAATGTAAGTTATAGCTAGTAAAGTTAGGTTATATTCAATTACTATATTTCTTAAATAGTTTCATAGTTATTTCTACTTCAGGTAGATTGATTGTTGAATTGAAATCTATTTTTAATTATGTATAAGTAACATTTTCTGTCCAAGTTTCTTTGAACGATTAATACATAGTTATATTCTTAATTAAGGTGCTTTTATATAAATCAATTTATTCCAATGTTGTATAATCTTTATCTATTATAGTAAATAATTTTAATTCAATTTCTTATATCGTTTTTTTTTTTTTTTTTATGTTTGTTGTATTTAAGTATCATTTGGTTTAAAATTTAATAAAAGGAAAAATTTTTTTTTTTTTTTAATTATTATTATTTTTGTTTTATATTTATTTTTTTTTTTTTTTATTTTTGGACAATATAACAATCTAAGGATGTGGAATTATATCGTAATTTGTTGTGTTTTTTTTTTTTTTTTATTTTTATACCCCGGTTTAATTTATTTCCTTATATTTGTCATGTCGGTATGTCATGTCTTGCTATTTGAACTATATGAATGTGTAAGCTTACCATAGCGTTGAGTTTTGTCGTGCTATTACTGTATACTATACACTGATCTTAGCTTCGTAAATGAAGTCTATTACCTCTTTGTATTCCTCAATGTTTCCTTCTTTTAGTATCGTTTCCAGAGTTTTATAGCTAATGCTGTTATATTTCTGTCTAATGTTTTCGTATTTAGGGCATGTTTCGATTTGATGCTTCGAGTCGTTCTTGACTAAGCATATATCACAGCTATCATCCTCTATTATCTTTATCATTTTCAGGTACTTATCATCATAAGTATGGTTTGTTCTCAACCTGGTGATGATTTTGATGTCACACGATTTCCATCCCATTTTGTGGAACCAGGGTTTATTTTTCACTTCCCCTCCTATGTTTTTTCTATGAGTATTCCCCTTTGTTTCGGTTTTCTCTAAGAAGGACTCGTTCCATTTTTTGTGTAAGTTTTTCTTGTGTGTCTTTATGACTTCTTCTATCGGTATCTTGGTATTTATTGGTTGACCCAATATCGAGGCTTCCCTAGCTGCCTTATCCGCTTTCTCATTTCCTATGACGCCTATGTGGCTGGGGATCCAGTTAATGGACACTTGAATTCCGTCTTTCAGTATTCTGTTTATGATCATTTTTTCAAAATATTTTGAGGTGTTTAACGATTTGAAGTTCTTTAGAGCCATACATGAGCTGAGTGAGTCGGTCAGTATGTCTAGTTTTTCCTTGGTAGTATTACTATTGTGTTCTATAGCCTTTAGTATTCCAATCATTTCCAGTGTTTTTATAGTTACATTTTCTTGTGGTTTAAGCATTATACTTATATTATTTTTCTCTATGAATAGGCCTATTCCTTTGCCCTCTTTGGTCAACGAGCCGTCCGTATATATTGCGTTCTTGGTATTGAGGCTACTTATAAATTCTAATGTTAGGGCTTTGGATTCTATGACGCTTGTACTATCTTTTTTTATGGACTTTGCAAGATCCGTATTGACTCTCATGTATTTATCTATTTTGCCTATGTCGGGTATATAAACTATACTCGGAACTGAATCTAAGAGGGCTATATTTATATTATATACCTCCGTTGCTGATTTACCACCTTTTCCAATTTTTATCATATCTGCAATGTCTGAATTTAAGTATATTTGCTTAACTATATATTTAAATGTGACATGTTCTAATTTGTAATCCATAGGTGTATCGCCTGCCTCTGCAGTTATAGCTGTCAGTGGTGTGCTGTTTGTTAAACCGAGAATCCATCTATAGCTTTTGTTAACAAGTTCTTGTATGTTATTTATTTGTTTCTTTGATTTTATCATGAAGTTACTATAAGTTATTTTGCTGTGTACTAGGGCATTATGCACATTTAACATGGTTGTGGGGTGAGCCCCCCCTTTCTTTTTTGCAATTATCTTTATAATATTTAGGCTAGCATTTCCTGATTCTAATAATATTTTATTGTGGGCTTCATAGTTTAATTTTTTGTCTATGGTAAAACCCAGAATCTTCATTTCCTTCACTTCCTTCAACACACTTGAATTATATTTAATTTTGATGGATTTCCTCTGGTTTTTGTAGCCTTTATGTATTTTGAGATATGCTGTCTTATCTCCATTTAATCTCATTTTTAGTTCTTGTAACTTCATTAGGAATTTTTGGAATACAATGTTGGATTTTTGTTCTGCTTCATGTAAGTCATTTCCTGTTATGGTTAAAATAAAGTCATCAGCGTATTGTAATATACTAATCCCTTCTTTATTCAGTTCATGGATTTTGTGTGTGTAAACATTGAATAGTAGCGGACTTATTGGGTCTCCCTGTGGAATACTGATGCTGGAATGTTTTACTATTCTGAAATCTTCTCCCTCCATAACAATAGCTCTATTTGTGAGTGATTGCCAGATCCAGTTTATAATTTCATTTTGTATACCAACTTTCTCTAGCATTTGTATCAAGATCTCGGTGTCCACGCAATCGAATGCTTGACTTATATCTGCTGAGATAATAATTGTTATTTTTCCTTTTTTTAAATTCTCTTCTGCCATGCTATTTAGTTTGAACATAATATCCTTTGTCGACCTGTACTTTCTAAACCCATATGAGTTATTATGAAGAATATTGTTTTTATCTAGATGTTCATTAATTCTGGGTATCAACATTTTGTTAAATATCTTATGAAATATGTTGGCTAAATGTATTGGTCTATAGCTACTAGTTAGCTCCGGATTTTTTCCAGCTTTTAGTACCGGTATCATTCTTGTGATCTTCCATTCCTCGGGGACTCTTCCCTTTTCCCACAATTTATTGTAGTGAGCCGTTATTCTATTGATATGGTTTTCATTTATCTGTTTTAACAGTTTGAATGAGATTTTGTTTAGCCCTGGGGCAGTATTTTTACTACTATTTATTATCTCCTGCACTTCGGCTGATTGAAATTCGTCTACCATTGGATTAATGTTGAATTTTTGAGTGTTAATATCTACCTGAGTTTTATCACTTATTATATTATTGTCCATAAAGGTTTTATTGTTTTCTTCGATATCAAAAATATTATGTTTTCTTATTATGTTGTTTTTAAATGCGTTTATTTTTTTCCATAGGTCTTTTGGACTAAGGTCAGGATTTATACTATCTAAGAATTTCTTAAAGGATAATTTCTTTTGCCATCTTATCTCTCTTTTTAGCTTGGCTATAGCTCTATTAAGTTCTGTTTTGACGAAACTATTGTTTTTGTTGTTGTTGTATAATTTCAGTTTGCATCTTTTTATTTCCCATAATCTTCTTATGTTTTGGGTCCACCATTCTTTTGGGACATAGTTATTATTATGATTTACCTTTTCTGTATTATCCTCTATGAACCTTGTAATTTCCTCTTCGTAGTCTATCATGTCGAGGGTAAGCATTGGATTGAAATTATTGATGCTAGTTATACATTTTTTAAGTTTAAATATTGTTTTTCCACCTACATTTCCGTCACTGTGGTTGTTCAATCTAATAATTATAGGGAAGTGGTCTGAGTTGCCAATTAAGTTAAGGTCTCTTTCCCATATCAAGCTAGGAGTTAACTCCATGGATGCCAAAGTGATGTCAATCGCTGAATAGTGATGATTTTCTCCTTTTCTGGTATAATCTCCATTATTTAAAATAATAAAATTCGATTCGGTTATTAGTTTTGCTACCATGTTACCTTTATGATTATTACTACCATTTGTTTCCCATAATTTATTTCTGGCATTGAAGTCGCCCATTATCAGTGTTTTGCTATCATTATTCCGGTTATCCAACAGGTTAGATAAATTGTTTTTTATCGTTGTTATGTCTAAAGCCGGAGGTATATAAATCCCTACTAATTTCAATTTATTTTTAGATTGATCTTCAACAGTGATATCCATATATTCTATTGGTAGGTATTTGTCCTCTCTTGAAATCTTGTGTATTTTGTAGCTTTTTTTTATTGCAAATCCTAATCCCCCATAGCCATCTTCTCTATTATTCAGATATAAGTTATAGTTATTTATTTTTATTCTGTTTTTATCTTTAGTCCACGTTTCACTTAGCACACCTATATCTATGTTGTTTTTGTACATGTAAATCTCCAGTTCATCCTTATTCGCCTTTAGGCTTCTTATGTTTAACTGTAATATCTTCATGGAGGGTCCTTGAATAATCCTCTACTTTCAAATTCTATCTTATTTTTGTTATTCTTGCATCCATATTTGACTTGACATCTATTCTTTTTCCGGGCGATCCTAGAGTGAGCTCTTCTAATTGATTTTTGTTTGGCAATTTTATCTCTGAAACCAGATATTTTTTTTTCATTTATTTTTATAGTTCTATCTTGAGATAAGTTCCTATCTTTATATACGTTGTATATATTTATGTATTTAAATCTGTGATATATGTTGTTATCCTGAAATATAATCGCATTATTTAGTGTGGATCTTAGTTCATTATTTTTACTATCTTTCATGTCTGGGCTTCTAGAGTTGTCTTCAGATTTTATTGTGAGAGTGTTGTTTTCCATTTCTTTAAGGTTGGAGATTCTAATTTTGAATTCTTTTTCTTCTTTATGTTTGATATGGCGATGTTTAGCAACCCATACCTGAGTCACATATGTTATTTGTTTGGTGATATGTGTATTGGTACTCCATGTTCTTCTATAGCATATAATGATTATATAGTCTTTTTTCTTCAATGTGGGTTGTAGTACTTTTTTATCATAGAATACTTCCATTACTTTGTCTTTGTAAACCGGGGTATTCTTAATTAATTTGTATTCTCCTTTCTTTTTTAATACCTTGTTTTTATGTATTTTACTATTTTTAATTTTCCAGTGATCATCCATTCTCAATCTGAGAATTCTTCTTAAGGTTGTATTGTTAATATTGTATAATAATAAATAAATAGCCCGTTTTCTATGGCTTTTTGAAATTAAAGTTGAATTCATTATAATTAAGGTAGGGTAGTAATTATAAATTACATTATTAAGTTTAAAGACTGTTATTTTAAAGATATATATATATTTCATTTCGATTTGGTTTGTTCTAAATCCAATTGTCCCCTTCCTATGTCAATGTCCCTTATACTTTCCCTACAATGTTCCTCGATGTTCCTGGTTAGTTCTCCTAACTCTATCAAGGCCTTATCATAATCATTTTCTTTTATGGTGGTAGTAGTGATAATTCTACATAAATTTTGTACCTTGTTGTTTGCCGTTCTGAATTTGTCTATGGTGTTCCTATTTCTAGTTAGGTTATCTTCTTTCTCCTTAGCAAATTCATTTTTTAATTTTTGCATCTCTCTTTTTAGTGAGGTTAGGTCTTTATTTTCTTTGGTATTGCATTTTTTAATTAATTCATTCGACTTTTTTAATTCTATTATTTGTTCCTTTAAGTATTTCATGATTTCTTTATTATCGGCTTCTTTTTCCAGTTCCTTTCTTAGCATATCATTTTCCTTTTTTATCTCCTCCAATTCTTCCCTGATGTTCTTTATTTCTTCTGTGTCGGTACGTTTTTTGGAGTTTTCTAGTTTTAAAGTATCGTATGCTGTTCTCAGTTGTTGCAACTCAATTTCTAATTCTGTGTTTTTTGTGCCTCCGATATCGTTTTGTGGTTGTAAATTCTTATTCCATATTGGTATGGGAAAGCTATCGTATCCCGAATTGAAGTTGTCTTCATAGAGTTTTCTTTTGGCATCTTGAAATGACAGTTTTTTAGTTATCATTAAAGTTTTTATATTTTTTTGTTTTTTTAGTTCTTCGCAGTTTACACTGTTTACTATATGACTGTCTTTGCAGTGAAAGCAATATGGTTTTGAAGTACAATCTTTCCCTACGTGATCTGCTTCTGAACATACAAAGCATATTTCCTTTCCCCTACATTTGGTTGAGGTGTGTCCAAATCTTAAGCATCTCCTACATATGGTTGGATTAACAATGTAGTGTCTAACTGTTCTATTTACGTTGCTAATGGTGATGTCATCTGGTAGTCTACTGGATCTAAAGGTAATCTTTATTGCTTCCATTGGGGTTGGTTTTTGGGTTTCCTTATCCCATCTATTCATCCTTTCTATTCTGGTTATCTTGTTTTTCGCCTGGATTTCTCTGTAGATGAATTCCATGTCGATGTTTAGTGGTATGTTGAAGGCCAGACCTGTGGTTTCGATTATGTACGTTGGTATGAATACCTCCCATTGATGGATTTCTTTTAATTTTGTGTCATTTAAGATTTTATTGGCAGTTGCTAATTCTCTTGTTTGTATCTTGATCTTGTCATTTCCAGCTTGTGAGATGTTTACAATATGCCCGAAGTTTCTCTCTTTAAGTAGTTTAGCCACTGTTAAATCCTTTATGTTTTTTTTTTCTATCATTATTAAAAAAGGTCCCTCATCTCCTGGGATGTATCTAAGTTTATTCTTGTCCTTATCTTTTTCCATCTTATCTCCCTCCATTGTCTTGTTTGTCTCTAACCTACCTCTCTTATTTAATGCTTTGTCTTCCAGGATATTTTCTTCTTTCTTTGTCTTACCAACGTTGCGATCTAATTTTCTTTTGCTGAGAGAGGAAACGTCCATAGCTTCTGTCTCTAGTTCATCTTTATTCTCAGACATTTTGCTGAATCTTATTCTTCCGGACTGTGTGACCGTGGTGCGGTAGGAAACGTATGATACTGTCGCTATAAGTCTTGTGTGGTCGTAATTATTGTCCCGTGTCACCGTATAAATTTAATATAGATCCAATTCCCTTTATATATGGATATTATATTTGATATTATTAAGTTTTATTATTATTATATAATAGTTATTCGATTTATATCAATCGATCAAATCGTTATTGTTTTTATTCGATTCTATTAAATTGTAACACAGCAGAAGATTTAATATAATTCCAATCCCCTTTTTGTATGAATATTATGTTTAATATTGTTAAAATTTTATTATTATTATAAAATATATATTTAATTTTCGTTAAACAATCAAAATAATTATCATTTTAGTTTAGTTGTTCATCAATTTTAATTACAATTTTATCATGACACTAACAGATGTCATTTATGCATATATCTTCAATAATTATGCGCGTAGTCAAAAACCAATTGCTTTCCAACAAGCAACTAAAAAAGGAAAAAATAAAAAGGAAAAAAAAACAGATTTACGAACAGAATACTTGACCCTGTCAAATACTTTAAATGTATCTTTACATTAAGAGTATCTAAGGTTTTATAAAATATAATTGTAATTAATTTAGCTGTTTGTAGCGAATTCGCATAATGTTATTTAATACTTCTATTCAATTTTCTATTAATTAAATTATTTTTGTATTTATTATAGGTTAACCAAGGTGAAATTTAAAGAAACAGAAATTAACGCGATAAAGCTTTAATGTTAAATTATATGTTGACTTGATTAAGTTATGGTAATATTGCAATTTCTTAGAATACTACTTTACAAAATGAATTCGAAGTAGTATATGTCTATACTGTAATTACGTTTTGTTTAAATGGTTAAATATACTAATTTACAATTGAGCAAAGTCAAAATTCTATTTTTATTATTTCACTTGGTTAGGTTTAAATGTACTAATTATCTTACTTGACTATAGTTGATTCAGTTTCTTGAATTGTATGTTGATATAAACTGAAGATATCTAAGTGTTCTTAGATATAAAATGCTGTCCCCATAGTATATGAGATGAGTGAAGCGTCTTGCGAAGTTTGATAATTAAGCAGGATTGAGGTGGATGAAAGTTCCTGTATTGATATTAGCAATTTGAATCTGTTGTTTTGATGTTGACTTGATTAGATGTTGAGTTGAAATTAAGGTTTTCTTGAAATAACAGATGAATGTTGCTGATGGTAGTTTTATAAATTTTGGTAAATTATCTTCAAGGTGGTAAATATTCTTTATGTGCGTTAAGTTGCGGTGTAAAAAACTTTGAGTATGTTGTTGCCTCGTTTGCTTTGTTCCAGAATAATTTGTGGGATTTTAATAATAATGTTTGCAAATTGTCTTGATGAACAATGGCTGATAATCATTAACTTAGATCGCGTTGATTGGATCTATTGGTTGCGATGATACCACGTTAGTATTGTTCCAGAACAATCTATTATCGAGTATAAATCACAAATGTGCTGTAAATTTGTGATGAGGTGATATTATTATATTTCCGTTTAAATCGGCAATTAGTGTGTTAAGTTTTTGTGGTTATGCATTTATTTATTTATATATACTCTAATTATTAGAGATTTGTTAACTGGTTGCCACAATTGGATCGTAAATTAGCTGTAACGTATCAATTTAATTGGGTGCGGCTTCTACTGCTACCAAAATGGCGTCTTCATATTCATGTAAAAACATGTTCTAGAATGTTTGTAACTTCATAACAAAATTCACTAAACTGTATTTATATGGAATACTTTATGAATTTACTTTTATATCACTTTTGTTTAATTATTATATATATTTAACTAGGTTATAATAATTTTAACCATTTATTCTATATGTTTTTACTGATAGAAATTCGATGCACGACCACACCGTACAAGGTTACTGAGTAAAGTGAACACCAACTTTTACAAGAAGAACAGAAAGTTTTTTTTTTGACATTTCAAAAAAAACTAAAAGGGAGTTCATAAAAGTAAGAACTCACTGAACTTGAATAACAAATTTGTTCTAAATACATTTCAATTCAATAGACTTAACTTTAAATTTTAACACTTTCCCTAGTTAACTTATTTAATTAAATTGGAACATATTTCTTATTAATAAAGTGAACTAAAAATAAAATATTTTATTGAAGTCCCAACTTGTTGGATAAAATTTGTAAACGAGTTTTTGGTAATGCTTTCGTCATCATATCGGCTGCTTGGTGTTCATTTGGAATAAGTTAAATATCCAGATGCCCTTCAGAAATCTTTTCTCTGATGAAAAAATGTTTTATTGCTATATGCTTTGTGCGACGATGAAATTCAGGATTTTGTGCCAATCTGACCGCAGCTGAATTATCAACTTGAAGGACTGGAACATTCTTCATCTTTAGGATTCTTTCATATAGTCGTGACAACCATATGATCTCTTTTGCAGCTTCATTGGCAGCAACTATTTCAGCTTCTGTTGTGGAGGTAGCAACCATTGCTTGTCTCTGACTTAACCATGTAATTGCGCCTCCAGCATAAGTTATTACTACTCCCGAGGTTGATCGACCAGTTTTTGTACATCCGCCAAAATCTGCATCACTGTAACATTCCATTGTACCTTTATTTATACTTGAAGAATAAATAATGCTTAAATTAATAGTTCCTGCAATGTATCTAAACACTCTCTTTACTCTAATTACATCTTCCCTAGTGGGATTTTCTAATGACCTTGAAATAAACCCTATACTGTAGTCAAGGTCCGGTCTGGTACCAAGCATCAAGTACATTAGAGCACCTACAGCTTGTCTATAAACAAAATTCTTTTCTGTGCATTCTTTTCCTTGTTCTGAAGTTTCTGGATCTTTCAAAATTGGTGTAGAGATTGGTTTGCACTCAGAGAAATTGAATCGCTCAAGCACTTTCTTTGCGTAAGCTGTTTGACTAATCCGGATGCTTTTATCAGTTTGTTGTCAATTTCTAGTCCAAGAAAATAGTTTGCTGGTTGTGTAGTTATCTTGAATTCCTTTTTGAGCTCTTGAAGAAAAATTTCTAGATCTTGAAAATTTGATCCCGCAAGTAATCCATCATCAACGTATATTACAAGAAGCAATTTTTGATCTTAAGTTTTTCGAATATACAGACATGGATCTGCTTCGCTAGGTCTGAATCCTAAATTTAATAGAAAATTTCCAAATCGTTTATTCCAGCATCTTGGTGCATGTTTTAAGCCGTACAGACTTCTTCTTAGTTTGCAAACTCTGTTTGTACCGTCATTATAACCTTCAGGTTGATCCATATAAATAACTTCTTCCAGTTCTCCATACAAGAATGCTGTCGATACGTCAAATTGTTTTAGAAACAATCTTTCATTTGCAGCAATACTTAAAATTGAGCGTACAGTTCCTAATTTTGCTACTGGACTAAATGTTTGACTAATCGATTCCTTGACGTTGACCAAACCCCTTTACAACAAGCCGCGCTTTGTATTTTTCTATCTCGCCATTTGGATTTGTTTTAACACGAAAAACCCATTTACAAGGTATTACTTTTGCACATGGAGACAAGCTGACTAGCTCCCATGTTTGATTCTCTTTCAAAGATGTCATCTCATTTTCCATAGCTCTTTTCCATTCTACACTTTTATTACTTTTTATGGCCTCATCATAGGTTTTTGGATTATCTTCAGTATTGACAAGGTTTTCTGCTAATAGAACATAATCGTCAAGATTAGATGGTTTCTTCAAAACTGACTTATTTCTAAGACATCGGCTTGATGATGATTCAGTTTTCTTTTGTTTCTCTTCTTGACATTCGTCTTCACTTTCTTCAGTGATACCGCTTAGATTTTCTGAATCACTTTCTGCACTTTTTTCTTTGAAATTATCTGAATTTCCATGTTCTTCATATTCTTTTGTTTCTATATCGTTGTCTTCATTGATTTTATTGGTTAAGTTTTGTGGATTATTCATTCGACGGTCTTGTAGAGGTAGCTCTACAGCTTCATGACAGTTCCTTGGTTTTTCTACAAACTCTACATCTCTTGACAGGATTACTTTGTGTTTCTCTTTTATCCAAATTCTATATCGTTCATCAGCATCATACCCGACTAGATAGTCTTTTATTGCTTTCTTATCCATCTTTTTCCGCTTCTGCCTAGGAATATGTGTATAACAAGACGATCCAATAATTCTTAAATGTTTTATTCTGGGTTTCTTACCTATCCATAATTCGTACGGAGTTATATTCTTCACAGATGATTTTCCAGTTCTATTTAAAATATATATTGCACTAGTTACTAACTCAGCCCATATTGCATTTGGAAAATCTGCTCCAGAGTTTGAATATTTCAATGTTCTTGCCATTTCAACTATTGTTCGATTTTCTCGTTCACTGCCACCATTCTGCTGTGGAGTATATGGTGCTGTCAGTCTCTGCATAATACCATTATCTGTTAATATTTCTTTTATATTTTCATTATCGAATTCTCCTCCATTGTCACTCAGTAATTCCTTTACAGTATGACCTAATGTTTTTATGTGAGCAAGCATGTTTTTCAATGTAGTTTTTACTTCGGATTTTTCTTTTGTAGTATATCCGTAGCGAAACTTTGTGTAAACATCTTTAAAAACAACAAGGTATCTTTTCTTCTGAAACGAAGTGTCAAATGGTCCACAGACATCTGCTGACATTAATTCTCCAGGTTTTGTTGCTTTTTCTCTAGTACCGAATGGTAAACGATGTGCTTTTCCATACATGCAAGGCTCACATAAGTTTTTATGCATTTTTACTTTTATTCCTAGCTCCTGTTCAATCATTTCTTTAATGTAACGCTTGTCTTGATGTCCCCACCTTTCATGGTACAATTGTAGTAGTGAATCATCAGCCACAACGACATTTACTTCATCTGTGTTATCTGGACTTACTGGTTTGATGGCTGCCTTGTACAACGTTCCACCTACTTCACGTTGTCCATAAAGTACCTCTTTGTCATCTACTGTTAGCCAACATTTTGTAGTTGTTGATTTAAATTTGCTATTTTGATTTCTATCTTGAGCTGCTATAACTGAGAATAAATTTTTAGAAACATCTGGAACATACCACACATCTTTCAATGTTAGTTTTTGACAGCAGTTGTCAACTGTTGATAACAATTGAATTGTTCCTGTTCCAATGGCATTTAAAATTTCTTTGCCCGCTGCTTTGATACTTGATGGTTCCTTAAAAGCTTCAAAGTTGATAAAATACTTAGAACAGTTCGTCACGTGTTTTGTTGCACCGTTATCGATCCACCAGTCTTCTGAACTTGTATCAATTGCATAGCTCTCACCATTGACTAAATTAAGTGCTATATTTGTTGTCATAGTATTACTTTCTTCTTTATTTTTGGCTGGTCTTCCATCAGCTATCCAACTTCTGCATTCATTTAACCAATGTCCTTTTTTCTTACAGTAATGACAAATGTCCTCTTTCTTGGATCGTTTTTTAAATCTAATACCTTTTTTACTTTGATTCATTTTACTGGCTTTGACTGATAGCGCTTCCTGCACCATGCTATTTCTGTTATCAGGTCTCGTGAAATTTCTTTCGAACATACATAATTGCGTACTTAGCTCATCAAAAGTTCTGTTTTCATCCTTTGTTAATAACATCCAACTTGATTTGAATGTTTCAAAATTACTAGGTAAAATGTTTAGTATTTTACAAACTAAGATCAAATCCGGTAAATTACTCTCATTTCTGGCTTTAAGTCCATTATTTAGTTCATTCCAAAGACTTCTTAATTTTGCAACGTGTGTAGATGCATCTTCACTTGACGACCAACAAAACGAGAAAAATTCTGAACATATTTTAAATAGTTGATCCTTAGATGTAGCTTCAAACAGCTGTTTTAAAGCTTCCCATGCATCTTTGGCCGTTTCTTTGTCCATGATCTTTTGATATACAGTGTCGCTGACTGCACTAGCTATCAAGGATTTTGCATAACTATTTGCTTTTCTATATAGATCGTTTTGTGCTTTAAACACTTTTCTTTGTTCTGTGTTTGCATTTTCTGCCACTTCTTCCGCCTTTGCTAGCTTGCCATCTATAGTGTCTAACGCACCTTCATGGTAATCTAGTAAATCTCTAATTTTTCTTTTCCATAAGGGCTACTCTTCTTGACACGTTAGTACTTTTATGTGTTTTGACATGTCCATGATGTTTGCAAGCAGTAAAATCACACAAAACAATTTAACAATTAACCTTACTTTTTTATATATCACGTGCCTGGGCACATAACCTGTTGAAGTTTTAACTTTATTATGTTATATTTTTCAGCTATCTGTAATATAATTGTAGGTTACATTGTTATCTATAGTGATACAAATAATTGTTTTATGTATTAATAAAAGATTTGTATTATTTAGTGAACAAAAATGAGCTTAACTTTATTAGAAAACAGTGTTTGTTTTTTACATCAGCTTTTACAAGAAGAACAGAAAGTTATTTTTTGACATTTCAAAAAAAACTAAAAGGGAGTTCATAAAAGTAAGAACTCACTGAACTTGAATAACAAATTTGTTCTAAATACATTTCAATTCAATAGACTTAACTTTAAATTTTAACATTAACATGACGTTTCAACACAATTTTATGACATTTTAACAATGTTAGAAAATGTTAAGAAAAAGAACGCGACACAAGTAAGAATATTTTGACAAAAAATGTACAAATGATAAAAAAACAATTTAGCATATATTTTTAATATATTTACAATAAGTTTGTCTCACAAAATTAATTATTTTCTAATTTAATTTTAGATTTAATTTCTCAAATGTAAGGTTGCCACAACGTATAAACAATTTTGTTTGACATGCCCATTCACAGGGATTGTATAAAGTCATTGTTTGTTATGAAAAATGTGTGTAAAAAATATGAATTTGAATATGATTTAAATTTTAAACGGATTTGATCTAGAATTTTTAATAGTGAAATATAGGCGTGTTTTATTTGCCAAATTACACTAACAATTACATGTATCCAATTCCAAAATGTCAAAGCTCAAATTGTTGGTTTTGAAAATCTGGAACAGCGGTTTAGTTTACGTGTTCATCACCAACTGCGCACCGTTTCAATTTTTTACATCTATAGGTTGTCAGTATGTGGGATTTTATTTATATTTTTTCTAATTCGGCATTTGTGATTTGACATTTGTTGATTGTTTTGATGCTAATAAATATGCAAGTCCATTGAGAAATCTCATGGATCAGCATTTTGACATTTACATTTGATTTGTTGACATTTGCAATTTATGTTTTCTGTACAAATTCTACCAACCTTCAGAAAACAATATATGTGTTTTTGACAGTTCAATACTAATTCCGGTTATGCAAATAAAACACAGCTTATATTGCTCAAACATATATAACCATAAGGATTTTCAATTTAACTACGATGTTTATACATTTTATTATTAGTTTATTAGTAGAAGTATGGTTAAACATAAATTTAGTTAATTTTATTTGGTCATTATTTAGGAACAATCATCTTTTAAAGTGGGTTTAAAGGTATTTTGGAGTATTTTCAACCTATGCCGATTTCGTTATACTAAACGAATGAACTTATGTTAAAATTTTTATATTGACCAAAAGTTCATTAAAAACACAATTTTACTTTTATGTATTTAATGTTTAAAAATATCGAGGAAAAAAATAATAAAATAAAATCAACAGAATATATAACTTATACCGCATTTATAGCGACATAGCAAATTAGTAGATAGTATATTATAATCTGCATATTGTCATTTCTAATATGAATTTACAACGTAGATTGTAACGATTATAACGATTCAAACGTAAGTATTTGAATCGGCAGTAATTGTAGTAATACTATGTCTTGACGTAGCAATTAATTGGTTACTACAATATATTGTTTAGGTCAATTAATTGTAGTTTCAGTCTTGACTAATGAAATTGTTGGGCAATTATTTCGACCTGACGCTTAGTGGTCAATACTAAAACTAACTGAATACAATTTTTCAATTGTTTCAGTTTGTCAATTATTATTTTTTTGTAGTACATTATTTGAATCTAGACAATACAATTGGTAAAAGAATTTTCGTTGTACATATTATTTTTATAACGTTAATTTCACTAAAATGTCTTCAATAAATGAACAAAAGTTAAAAAAAAACATTTTCATATAGATGAAATCCAAATACTTATCAGTATTTGGAAAGACGAAAATATTTCAAAAATGTTTTCAAAATCTCGGCGTCATAATGAAATTTACCAACTAATTGCAGAAAAAATGAATAAGTTCGGGTTTGTTAGATCTCGGGAAGAAGTTAAAAACAAAATCGCTAATTTAAAACAGGAATTTGGAAAAAGAAAACCAAAATCTGGTAGGCATTTTATATTTTTTTTTTTTTTTTTTTTATTTTTACTTTATTTATTTGGTTCTGGACATGTTATATATAATAACATTTGGTTTTTTCAGTCCATATGACCAATATTTCTAAAATATTTCTTGTAATTTTTTATATAATTCAATGATCTGGTTTGTTGTAAATTTTGAGATATAATTTTCAGTTGTTATATATAATGTTTTAAATAGTTCATAGAACTCTGTAAGTTATGATTAACTTCAATTTGTAATTTAAATGATTTATATAATTCAATATAGTAATTTTAGTAGAAATTATAAATTTGTGAATGACAATACTTTTCAATTATTGTATATAAAGTTTAGAAGCTTAGTAAATTTGAAAGATTAGGTTTTACTCAAGTTTCTAGTTTAGCATGATTTTAGATTAAATCAGAAAAAATAATTTTATGGTTTCATTTACTGTGAATTCGTTAGGTTTTCACCATAACCAATTTCTAAAACTAACAGCAGAGGCTGTGTACTGATATGTAATTCAGATTTTTCAGTTTTTGAATAAAATTATAAATTTGAGGATTAATATATGTTACAAATTATTATATAAAAAATTAGTATGTTTGAATAAAATTTGAATAAAATTAAAATTATAATTTAAGAGTTGGTATATTTAATGGCATTTTTTTGTTAATATTGTCGATACCCACTATGTATTGATGTGAGGTATTTATCATTTTATATAATTCAATTAGATATTAATTATTGTTGTTAAACCTGAACTTGAAAGGAAATTAAATGTTAAATACTTAAATGTTAGGCATTTATGTGTGTAAATATCCTACATAATTGCCCAGGCAAGAGTTAATTATCCGCTCTGTGTGGAACTGGGGGTTTGTTTGTGAATTACCCCACCCAATCTGGTATCAACTTATACTTCCTGTTATATTTTACCTGTATTAGATTTATTTAAAGTTTATTTTAAAAGGTGAGTTTGGCTTCGTTCAGGAAATTGATCAGCATGTGATATTCATCGAGGTTGCCCTCGCTTAATATTTTTTGTAAAGGTTTGGTTGTTAGTATATTGTATTTTTGTCTGCACGAGTCATATTTCTTGCACTTTTCAATGCAATGAATAGCATCCTCTAACACTCCACATACATCGCATGTGTTAACGTCCGCTTGTTTAATTAGTTTAAGGAATTTTTTGTCGAACGTATGGTTTGTTCTCAGTCTGATTAAGGATTTGATATTGCCTGGGTTTAAAACCGATTTTTTGAACCATTTGTTGGGACCAGTAATGCCATTGGTGTTAGATCTATGGGTAAATCCCTTTAGTAAGGTTTTTTCTAAAAATTCTTTGTTCCAGTCGTGATATAACGCCTCTTTTAGGTTTCTTGAGCAATCCTCCATTGTTGATTCTAGATGTATTAATTCTCCAGTATTAGCTCCTGTTTTGGCAGCGGAATCTGCTAGTTCATTTCCAACTATACCTACGTGGCTTGGTATCCATAGAATATGGGTCTTATGTTTACGAGTGACTATATTGTTGAGGATCATATTTTCATATAGTTTGTTATTTTTGTTAATTACTGTATGTTTTAGGGCCAAACATGCACTCAACGAGTCGGATATGATGTTTAAGGTATCAGAGGGTTGTTTATTGTCTTCTTCTATAGCTAATTTAATGGCGACGGTTTCTAATGTTTTTATAGATAAGTTTTCTTCTACCTTAAATGATTTGGTATAGTTATTCTTCGTGTTATTTAACCCGATACCTTTCCCTTCTGTGGATATGGATGCATCGGTGAATATTAAGTTGTTGGAATTTAAATTTTTAATCGTTTCTGAGGCAATTATATTAGCTTCTGTATTGTACGTGTGGGATTTATGAATTTTTTGACTGAGGCTGGTGTTGATTACTAATTTATCTTTCAGGGTGTCTACGTTCCAATTTTTTTGTACTTTGGTAGCGAGGTTGTCTAAAATCGTATGATATTTTTCATAAATATGTGTGAGTGTACTATAGCAATTTCCTAGTAGATGGTCTTTATATATGTCCGTGTTGTGAAATTTTTGTTTTATACAATATTTACCCATGGAAAGGGCTAATTTTAGGTTTATTGGAAGTTCCCCGGCTTCGGCTATTATAGCTGTGAAAGGGGTGCTTGGAGTAAGGCCTAGGCAAATTCTTAGACTTTTATTGATGGTAATTTGCGTATTTTTTTGATGAAAATTGTTGTTAATTAGTATGTCACTATAATTAATACGGCTCTGAATGATGGCATTATGTATGTTTAAGAGTGTAACAGGGTGAACCCCTCCTTTTTTCCTTCCCAAGATCTTCATAAAGTTGATATTGTTGTTGCAGACTTCGTTCAGAATTTTGTTATGAGAATTGAACTTTAATTTGTTGTCAATAGTGAAACCCAATATTTTTATTTCGTTTACTTCCCTAAGTTCAATTCCTTGATGTTTGATGCTGATGGTAGGTTTAATTTTTTTCCTGGGATTGAAGTTTATATTCATGTACGAGGTTTTATTGATGTTTATATTTAGATTGAGATCTTTGATAGATTTAATGAACTTATCTGTTAGAGCGTTGGCAGATGTTTCTAGTTCTTGTTTATCTTTGGCGGCTGCAATTAGTACAAAATCATCAGCATATTGCAATATTCTGTGATTTTCGTTTTCAATAATAATTGAATGTATTTGATGAGTATAAACGTTGAACAATAGAGGGCTTAACGGATCCCCTTGGGGCAATCCTATACTGGTTATGGTACTAATATTGCCTGATTCGCATTCCAGTATCGTGTTTCTATTAATTAGTGATTGGTATAGCCAATTTATAATTTCTTCCGGGATATTTAGGTTTGTCAAAATTTGCATGAGAATATTTATGTCGACGTTATCAAACGCTCTTTGAACGTCGGCAGCTATAATGGTAGTAATTAGACCTTTCTTCTGATTATATTCTGTGATCCCCAAGAGTTTAATTATGACATCTTTAGTGGATCTGTTAGTTCTGAAGCCGTATGAGCTTTCCGGTATGATGTTATTACTTTCAAGTACTGTTTCTATTCTGCTCTTGATTAGTTTGTTTAAAATTTTGTGAAATACATTGAGTAGTTGAATAGGTCTATAATTGTCTACCAGATTGGGATCTCTACCTGGTTTAAGTATAGGGATTATTTTGATATTTTTCCATTCGTCAGGATATATTTGGTTATACCATAATTTATTGAGGTGATTTTTTATGGTTTTTATGTGGTTTTCAGGTAGCTCCTTGAGGAGTTTATATGATATTTTATTTATACCCGGAAGAGTGTTGCCATTATTGTGAATTATTACCCTAATTTCTTCGATTTCGAATTCATCTAGAAATGGATGCAGATTGAAGAATGAGGTTTTATCTTTATCCTCTATTATACTCTCCTTGATGTTGTTGGTTAAAAATTTGGAGGCGTTTGAGTTGATTTTAAATAAATTGTGCTTGTTTGTAAACGGCTTTCTGATTGCGTTGATCTTTTTCCAGATTTCCTTTAGGCTGCTCCCTGGGTTGATTTCTGCCAAATAGCTGTTGAAACTTAATTTTTTTTGGTATTTAATTTCCCTTTTCAGGACGGCTATCGCTTTGTTGAGTTCGATTTTATGGCTGAGGTTGTTTTTATCTTTATTGAAAATTTTTAACTTACTTTTTTTAATGATCCAGAGACGTTTGATTTTTTCGGTCCACCAGGTTTTAGGGACATATTTGTTATTATTTTCAATGCTAATTAAGTTGGAGTTGATTATATTGATAATTTCTTCCTCGTAGTCCTGGAAATTGAACGAGTGATCAGAGTTGAATGCGGTGCATTCTTTTATGCAATTTTTAAAGTTTAAAATGGTTTTTTTTGTGGAAGATTCAGTGATGTGGTTGTTGACATTTATCAATACGGGAAGGTGGTCTGAAGTACCTACTAGAGTTGTGTCGCAATGCCATGTTGTTTTTAGAGCTATATCGGATGTACTTAGGATAATGTCAATGGCTGAGATCTTGCCATTGTTGCCCATTCTCGTGCCATCACCGTTGTTTAAAATATTGAGGTTGGAATTTAAGAATAAATTGGCCATTTGTTCTCCTTTTTTATTATATTTGCAGTGAGTATCCCAAAGGCTGTGTCTGGCGTTAAAATCTCCCATTAATATTAAATTATCGTTATTGTTGAGTTCATCTAATATTTTTCCCAACTTGTCTATAATTATTGCCATAGGTTTGTTCGGTGGAATGTATATTTCTATAATCTTGAGCTTATTATTAAATTTGTCTGTGATGTTAACCTCTATGTATTCGACAGGTAGGTGTTTTTTCTCTGAGATTATTTTCCCTATAATTAAATGTTTGTTTAATAGAAAACCAACTCCGCCATATCCATCCAATCAGTTATTCAAGTAAAGGTTGTAATTGAGGAATTTAACTTTATCCTTATTGCGCATCCACGTTTCTGATAATCCGCATACATCTATTTTGTTATTATAAAGATAGATCTCAAGTTCATCCTTATTGACTTTCAGACTTCTAATGTTGATGTGCATCAATTTCATATATCTGAATAATTTTTGTAGCGACTCATAAGAGTCCCTGATGTAGCTAGACTGTGTGAAGTGATATTGTGAGTAGTATGAGTAGGACGGATAAATGTGAGTATATCTCTTTTGTTGACATTATTTGTAAATCTTTTGAGTATCATAGTTATTAAATTGTGTTCTGAAAGCGTAGTTCTATATCCTCCATTGGAGTAGGGTAAAAAATTTTCGTGGGTGAATTTCCAGACTGAATTCAAAGTGCGTCTGTTTGTATGTATGATAGCTTCTTTGATGCTGGTTATCTTAATAGCGCAATCTCTTAATTCTAAAATGGTAGGTACAAGTTGATGTGAATCTCCTTTATTGGAGTAGGGTAAACTTTTAGTTAAATTGAGGTTACAGTCGGAGTAGAGAGTGTGTTTAGTAGTATATGTGGTGTTGTCGACCGTGATAAATGTCGGTATGCTGAATGCCATTAAATCTGAGTGAGAAGTTAATTTTGTTGCTACCTTGGAAGATAAGGTTGCGAGAAGCTTCAATGCCGAACTAAAGTAACTTATGCATGTAAAGTAGTAATGGAACATAATACTATAAGAAAGTATTGGGAGCTGAAGCAGAAGCCTAACAGTTGTAGTTGTTGATGTGCTGAAAACTATTGCATCTGAATGAGTAAATAAATTTGTAGTTACCCTGGACAAGTCAGCCGGAAGTTGGAGCGGTGGTTTATATACTCTGGTGTTTGAAGAAGGTAGAGAATGAGCATAAATGAAATTGCAGACCGAATTCAGGGCGAGTCTGTTTAATGGTAAGTTGTTAATGGGTATAGTTATCAAATTCGTATTATATTTTGTTAATTCTACGTAAGTAAGGAGTGTAATGCTTTTATTCATATGCATTACCCAGACTAAATTCAAAAGGTGTCTGTTTAATTTTGAAATAATATTAGTAAATTTATATCTAGATGATTTAACAGTAGTAGTTGTCAATGTGCTGGAAACTATTGAATCTGATTGAGTAAATAAATTTGTAGATACCTTGAACAGTAACATAGCCGGAAGTTGAAGCAGTGGTTTATATACTCTGATGTTTGGAGAAGGCAAAAAATGAGCATAAATGAAGTTGCAGACCGATTTCAGGGTGCGTCTGTTTAATGGTAAATTATTAATGGGTATAGTTATCGAATTCGTATTATATTTTGTAAATTCTACGTAGGTAGGGAGTGTAATGCTTTTGTTCACATGCATTACCCAGACTAAATTCCAAGGATGTCTGTTTAATCTTAAATTGATATTGATAAACTTATATCTAGTTGATTTAACTATTCTAAAGGGCGAATCGGTGGTGTATTTTATTAAATTTGTTGGAGAATTGGTTGTCTGTGATTGTTAAGAGTTGGTATTGGAAGTATTGGCATTGTTAGATAGATCATTATTTAAGGTGTATGAAATGATGTTATCTATTTCAGAGGTTAGCTCTCCTAATTTGATTAGGGGAGCGTCATATTCGTCATCCTGATGTTGGTGAGTTTATGAATGCATTCTTTAAAACATGTGTTAATGTCTGCGATAACATTGAATACTCCCAGTATGTTGTTTAATTTTTTGTCTAAATCATCTTTAAGTTCTTTTTTAAAAGCAAGTAATTCTAGGTTAAGTTTCTTTATTTCTAAGTTTTCCTGGTTTACTTCTTTTTTTTTAATGTTTTTGTTGGTTTCTTTGAGCTGAATTACTTCCTTCGTTAGATTTCTGATGGTTTCTTGTAAGTCTGTTACTTTAGTTTTTTCGTCAATTAATGTTTTGTTGTAATTTATGGATAATTCGAGTTCCTTTTGGAGTGTATCCTTTTGTTTAATTATTAGCTCGTTTTGTTCTTTAAGATATTTTAAGTTCTCTATTTCTTTTTTCATGAGTTCTAATTCATTTTTTAGGGAGTTTTTTTCCTTATCTGTGTCTAGAGGTTTCCAGACATTGCTGAGGTGGTTTGGCAGTGTAGGATAGTTGACAAAATCAGCTTTTTGATTATTGTTTTTTATATACTCTTTGGCTTCGTTGAAGCTCAATTTTTTGGTAGCCATCCAGAACTTTATATCTTTTTGATGTTTATATTCAGGGCAGTTTCGATCATTAGCTGGGTGGTTTCCTTTGCAAAGGGGGCATGACGAATTTTCTTTGCAATCTGAGAAATTATGGTTATTATTACCACAGTTAATGCAAATTTCTTTCCCTTGACAGATGTTGGCATGGTGTCCATATCTTGAGCACTTAATACATAAAATTGGGTTGGGTATATAGTGGCGAATAGGTCTTTTTACCTGAAACAGATTGATATCGTCTGGGAGTATACTAGATCTGAATTTGATCTTAATCGCAGTTGTAGGTTCTGATTTGTCCGTTTCGTTACTCCATCTGTGTATTCTGTTAATCTCTATTATTTTGTATTTTTCGATTAAATCCTCTTTGATGGAATCGATGTCCATGTCTAGTGGGATCCTATTAATTATACCTGTCGATTCTATTGTGGTTTTAGGTATGTGGATGTTAATGCTTAATATTTCTTTTAACTCTTTATCCTTGATGATTTTGTTTGCTGTGTTGATGTCTCTGGTGATGATTCTGATTCTGTTATTGTTGAACTGTTCAATTTTGAGTATAACTCCAAAGTTTTTTTCTTTAATTTTTTTAGCGAGAGATATGTCACTTATGTTATTTTTTTCTGCAATCAATACATATGGGCCTAAGTCTCCCGGAACGTATTTGCTAATAACTTTATTACTGTCCGCCAACATATCTGTTTTGAGATTTTTGTTATTACTGTTCAGATGTGTCATTATTATTTTTCTTTTGTGCGCACCTGTGTGTTCTTCTTTTTCTGGATTATCTAACTGCAGTTCTCCTTGATTTTTGGAAGCTATTGTTGGAGATATCATTATGTATGCTTGGCTAGAGTTTGTCAAATCCGTTTAGGCAGGTGTTAAGAGAGAAAAAAAAATTGGTTGTGAGGTATATATAGACAAATAAAATTGGAGAGCAACCAAAAAAAATTAAGAGTACTAAGAAATTTCCCACACGAGTCCAATTGGGAGTATCGAACACACCTTAATTCAGAATTATTTATTGATGTATTTATTACCGCATGTAAATTTAAACAAATGAATAAACCAATGTGCAAAAGAATAGTATCAATATTAAGAGGAACCGAGTGTTGTAGAGAAATTTGTTGTATTAAGAATTCAAATTAACATTTAACGTGTTCCAACAAGATTCAAGTTTCAATATCAACACCTCGACCACGCCCTAATGTGATATACCAGATTGGTTGAAGGAATTCACTTGTTCAGTGTATAGTTTATTTGTGCTTTTATATTATAATAGCAAGATGTCACTGAATTACAGAGCAAGTGTAATAATTAACTCTTACCTGGGCAATACAAATTGTGTTTGTATGATTTGATGGTTGTTCCTGTCCAAAGAAGTTCTTGGTTGTTGGTTGATTAAATGTTCTGTGTGCAATCTTGATTTTATCAATGGCCTTCTCAATGATGATAATTCCTTATATGTCTTGATTGCAGCTTAAATTTGATTTCTCGAATTTTCCGGATTTATAATGCTGTGGTAAAATTGATGTTAATGGCAGCAATCGTGATGAAATTCGTTTAATAATCCTCCCTTTACTTTGGATCTGATGTATTTAATGTTTTTATTTATATTGCAGTTTGAAATAATTGTAATATGTATATATTTATAAATCTCGAAGTATGTTTGTACATACGACACGTTAAGACGCGTGTTCGAGGAATCTTCTAGAATATTTGAGGTTATAATTTTCGATGTATTTCTGCTAATTATATTCTGTACTTTTTGCTTGTAGTTGGTTAACTAATTGTTTTTTGAACTGAATATTAACTTTGGCGTGGCGTCCATTGACTGCTTGTTGCATAATTTTTATTGCAAATTTAATTTTTTCTAGTTTTTCACTTTTAATTTTAATTTGTAAATTATTATTTTAGCACTTCAATTTTTAGCAAAATTACTTCTGTACTAGACAGTAGTCGAACGATGAGTTAATTAATTAATTAATTAATTTTTAATTTTTTACTTAATTTGGCTTTAATTATAACACATTTATCAAATTTTTGAATAGAAAATAAAAAGTGATGCTATCGCATCGATATCTTCAGAACGAATGCATTTTATATTTTGTTGAATGTTAAAATAAAACCATCATATTGATTTCATATTTTTTTAAAGGACAAGCGGTACCAGATTGGATCTTTTATGATGATCTGAATATTATTCTCGGTGCTAAAGATAAATATAATATGGATTTAGGAGATGACAGTATCCCAAGCAGCAGCTTTGATATAAGGTAAAATTTTTTTATTTAAAATTATTTTCAAAATTGAAATCGTTTGTATCAATAACATTTTTTTTTATAATTTATAGCATTGATGATAACATGAATGATAGCACAGAATCAAACGTGGTGGAATACCTTACAATCGAGCCATTAGATATTGATGCTGAAATAAGAGATGATTTATCTAAAAGGCAAAAAAAAAAATCAAAGCGCGTTATTGATCAGACGCTTGAGGAATTAGTGGAAATGGGAAGAGAGAACAACAACATACTACAAAAAATGCTACAACTAGAAGAAGACCGCGATGAACGTCAAAAATATCAAGAAGATATTGACAACAAACTTTCTAACGCCTTAATAAAGTTTTTAGAACATCGATCTAAATGATTTCATATTTATTTTTAAACTTAGTTAATTTAAAATTTTTAATAATAAACTAAATTACAAATTATATAACGAATTAATTATTATTATTCAAAATTTATTTATTTATTTATTATATAACATTTATTTACAAATATTTATTTAATAAATAAATAAATAAATAATATTTATTTATTTACAAATATAACGAACTTATTATTATTATTTAAAATTTATTTATTTATTTATTATTTAACATTTATTTACAAATATTTATTTAATAAATAAATAAATAAATAATATTTTTTTTTATTTACAAATTATACAACGAATTTATTATTATTATTAAATAAAATTTATTTATTTATTTATTTTTATTTAAAATTTGTTATTTTAAATTTATTATTATATAATTTTATTTAAAAAAGAAAATTAGTATTAACCAGATGTGTGGTCTGCATAAAGCTGTGTAGCTAGCACATCGCGTTTTTGCTGTCCACTTGTGGTACGTGTTTCACGAAAGTTTGGCTGAGGGACTGCAAGGAAATCTTGCTCTTCAGTTGCAAACCTCTCCAACCACCTCTCATAAAATTGACATTTATACTTCTCACATAAATTGTGCAGAACTATACAACATTTTATTATTTGTTTTGTATTATTTAAGTCAAAATCGATGCGTTTTAGGAGTATTCTCCATCTGCCTTTCAATCTTCCAAACGCATTCTCTACTCGCATGCGTGCAGAGCTCAACCGATAGTTGAAATATTGTTGGACGGGGCTTAAACTACTACCGCTATATGGTTTTAACAACCAACTTTTCAAGGGAAAAGCTCCATCGGCGAGAATGTGGTGTTTTGTTTTATTTTCTTCAAAAAATTTAAATAATAAAGAGTCTCGCAATATAGCAGCATCATGTATTCCACCAGGACGACCAGTATTAATATATCTACAATAAAATTAGAATTGTTTTAACAAATATATTATAAAAACTCCATATATACTACCTAAATATATAGTCATCATCAACCATAGCTAAAACATTGATGGAAAAGTATTGCTTATAGTTGAAATAGTCCTCTGCAGAAGTTGTAGGTTTTTTGATTGGGATATGCGTTCCATCCAATGCTCCGAAAGTGTTTGGAAAATTACATTTTTGGGAAAACTTATTTGCCAGAATGTCCCTCTCTTCTTCTAGTGATGGTAAGCGGATCTGTTTGTGGTACAATCGCTGCACAATTGCTTGACACACTTCCTGAACAATGTGTCCAACGCTACTTTTTCCAACTTTGTACAAATCAGCTACAGATCCAAGATCACAGTTTGATTTTAAAATATGTAAGGCGATTATCACCCGTTTCTCGACACTTGTTGCGTTTCTCATGACTGTATCACTTTTGTGTAACGTGTCTTTGAGAGTGTTACATAAATAAATAAAAACCGTACGTGAAACACGGAATTTTTTTTGAAACCTTTCGTCAGAGAGTTTAACAACAACTTCTTCGTAAAAACCATTTGGTTTTGGATGCCACAGCTCAGGAACGGTCCATATTTTTGTTTTTCCTTTAAGTTTTAACTTCAGTATTTTTAATGTAATGATTCTTTGTGTTTCCATTGTTTGTAGAATCATTACCTTTAGTTTCCGTCTAAATATTTCATTATCACATTTTCTTTTTTGTCGGCGCATTATCAAACTTTTCATCGTTTGAATAACCGCAATAGTATTCTTAATAAAGGAAAAATATATTTCAATTTAAATATTCATAATTTTAATTACAATTCTAATGTTACTTACGGATGGCATTATATCTGAATGAAACAAACAAAAAACTTTTTATAAAATATTTTGAATTCAAAAACAACTATTTTCTATAACAATATACTAACGTCATTTGGAGCAACTAAAGTGTTCCAAGCGTCAGTAACGAGAACTAAGATAATTGACTACAATAATTTGAGTAGAAAACATAATTATTGTAGTCTTCAATTATTGCCATATTTTACGTCTTCACGCATCAATTAATTGGAGTGTAGGATAATTGTAGTCAATTAATTGCTACGTCAAGACATAGTATATAACTTAAATAACAGACATAATTTAATTCTACTATTTAAACATTACTAAACTAAAGTCAAAACTGACAATAATCTAATAATCTCAATTTAACCATAAAATTAATAAATTATTATACGCGAAATTACGTTACATTAAATATTATTCTAAATGAATTTCCAGTCTTTCCGAACATACAATTTATAATCAATAAATATTATACGCGAAATAAGTTACATAAATCAATTTCCTGTCTTGTCTTTTTGAAAAAATAATCTATAATCAATAAATATTAAAACATTTTTAAGAAAAACATTACAAGTATATTTAGTGTGAAATTACAATAAGAAAAAACATAATCTTAAAACAAATTATTAGCATTCTATATATAATAACTATTTTTTAATTATTAACTATTATATATAAGTTCTTTATAAACGATATTAAACGTAGATAAAATTTAAATCTTAACGAAAATTATAAAAAAAAAACAAACACATGATCATTTAAGTACATTTCTTTTTAAATATACTTTTTATTAAAATAACGTAAGACATTTCGCCTCATATTAGAAAATTATGGCTAAAGAACAGAACACAGAAATGATCATTAATATTAAAATTAGCGATTTAAGATAAAAATATTTCTTAAAAGAGAAGCTTGATAAAAGCAAGTTCAAATTACATTATATAATTAAAAAGAAAATTCTTTTTTATGAAACACAATGCAATTCAATTATCAAATCAAAGTAAACAAAACAACACAAATCAAACACTCATGAATCACTAAAACGTTAATACAGATATTTTTTAAAGCAAAAAATGAAAATTTCATTTTCATTTTTTTTTGTAAACGGCGGAGATATATGTAGTATTCCTAAACTAGGAATATACATATGAAGCCATAGATCTCCAAACCCACTCAATAAAGTTCATATCGAAACCACATAAAATCTTATACAACACCCAAAACCCCTATTTTTCATCTAAACGATACCACATCTAATCTCATACAACATCCAAAACCCCTATTTCATCTAAAAGATACAACATCCAATCCCATATAACACCCAAAACCCTATTCTCATCCAAACATTGTATTAAATTATCGATATCATGAATATCAACAAATTCTATTCAAAACTTAATTTCACCATAAAACTAACTATTTCGTAATACCAAGAAACCATACAAACAATTTCACAATATTACTCAATATACAAAAAGCCTAACTTAAGCAAAATCCATAACTTCAACAAATTAACTTAGCAACAAAGTTTGGATACAAAAGAATTTCCATTCAAAATTGCAAATTAGGCAGTTCCCACAGTTCGTTCAAATATTCGAACATTGCTAGCAACAAAGTTAAACCCATAGATATTTCCACATTACAACAAAAATATTTTACCAAACGAATTTCATCGATAAGCAAATTCTAATGAAATAAACTTATTAAACGACATAATTTTACTTATTTTCATACAAAAATTCATATTCAATAATATTCGAAACGGAAGTTGAAATTCAAACCAAATAAACAAAAATCTAATAAAACTATGAAACTATATTTACTTAGGAAAAAATAGCAAATACTACATTTTTTTAAAGAAAAATTATTAATTAAATTCTAAGTTTTGATTGGCTAATAAAACTTAGCTTTTATTATAAAACACACCAAAAAATCTAACGAAACAGTCAGTACAATTTTAAAATCGCGAAAGAGATCACGAGGATCTCTCCCTTCGGGGGTCTAACCTCTTAGACCCCGAAATCGGTTAGTCAGTCAGTATTATTTTTTAGCAAAACCCGGTCGCCGCGAAAAAGTTCATTTGGTCAAAACCGTAATTTACCAAACTAGTGTTAAAGTTATGTGTTGAATCTGTGCTTTATAGAAAAGTTTATTCTATAAAGAAAAATTAGTGATTTAAAGAAATATCATTTCTTAAAGAAAAATTAATAATCTAAGAAAAAATCTATTTTATAAAGAAAAAGTCATTCATATTGATATTTTCTCAAATTCGTGTTTTTAAGAAAAGTTTATTTTATAAAGAAAAATTAGTGATTTAAAGAAATATCATTTCTTAAAGAAAAATTAATAATCTAAGAAAAAATCTATTTTATAAAGAAAAAGTCATTCATATTGATATTTTCTCAAATTCGTGTTTTTAAGAAAAGTTTATTCTATAAAGAAAAATTAGTGAACTTAAAACAAATTTAGTTCCAAGTTAAATAAATCTGAAAAATTCAATGAAAAAATAACAAACCTGAGTTCACCTTTTATAAAATAACAACTCGAGACGAAAGCTACAAGAATTAACCCCAGTGGCCTATTTCACCAAAATCACAATTTACATTCACAACTTACATCTAAAATATTGATGTACTCACAATTTACATTATTTTTTATTTCACCAAAACTACATTTACAATGACTTCAGTGTATGATTTTTGCAAAGAATTTATCAAAAAAAAGATGTTTCACCAGTTTCGAAGAGGATTATTTTACAACAAATTTTGATTTGTTCTTAATTTGTTCAAATTTCTGTTTCATCAACTATAAATTTTTGTTGTAACTACAACTACAAATTTTGTTAATTGTTAATGTTTCGGTTTCACGAAAAATTGATGTATTAACAATATTGTTAAATTGTAATCACAATTCTACACCCGAACAGACGTGTGTAAAATTGTGATTTTAGAATATATAAAATTTAACGTTAATTGATAGAGCATATATTTTAAATTTTAAGTTTTGATAAAGTTCTAGTGATTGCAAATAGTTTTAGGCTAGGCAAATAATTTTAGAGAATGTTTATAAATAACGAATTTAGAAGGAAAGGGGGTTTGCAAATTTGCTACGGTGGGAGCAAAGCATTTTTTGTGTCTTGATAGGTTTTGTTACGATGATGCGGAAAGCGGTCAAAAAATGGTGTACAGACCCTTAGTTTGATTTTAAAACGAAAAAAAGGTTATTGTAGTCCAATAAATTTTAATTTCGGTACAGTTTATTATCAAATTATCAAATCATCAAATATGAAAAACATTTTATCAAAGATGGGGTTATTAATACAGTCGCCAAAACAAAAATAACTTGACATTTTCGGTGATTATGAAACCACAGTATAAAAGACACATACGATATTGTAAAATCTACAGTATGCAGCAAACAAATTCTGTAACTGTGAAGTGGCGGTGTTAAACATTTCTTCATTTATTTTCAATTAAAAATTTATCTCTTGATCGCTTTACAGTTGCAGAATTTGGCTATTCAACCATCATTTTTTCATATAATACCCTATATAAAGTATTATTTAAAAGTATAATTTTATAGCTCACAACACTTAGAAATAAATGAATCACAGTGATATATGTTTTAGATGACCTTTATTGTTTTACTTCGGTTTTGAAAAAATTACTTCGGTTTTGAAAAAACCTAAGTATTACATTCATGAGCCAAAACTGAAATTCTTACCCCCACTTTTTTGGAATTTCTCGACATTTTAGGACCTTCTGATTCTAAAAAAGCAACAAAAAAAATGTATGACTGTCTGCCGACCGTCCTTCGGCCGTTTCCACAAATATTTATTTCAAGTCAAAAGGAGCTAAATTTGACGACAAACAATTAATTAATAAGATATATTTTTTTAAACGAAACCATAAAAAGAAATTATTTAAATTGGGAGCCAGCACCACCAGTCTTTATATAATTTAGAATTAAGTTTAGAAATATTTGCTACAAACGTTTGATCTTTTAACTACTTTTCTTATCGATCTGCGGCCAAATTCTGTTACTGTGATGTGATAAAGTGATAAATTTTCAATTGAAAAGAAATGAAGAAATGTTTAACACTTCGCCGCGTCACAGTTTCACAATTTAGCTGCAGGATTGTTAAAAAATATATTTTAATATTTTTGTTTAGAAAGTTTTTCTTAAAATTTAAACTTTCGGTATTTTTCTGCCCTTCCTCGCGAATTTAATAGAACGAAAATTTAAAAAAAAATTACAAAGATAGAAAATTTAATACATTTCCAACGTAAAGATTAGTGTGTGTGGTGTATCTAACAAATATATGGGGGAGGGGTAGGAATGCAAAAAAGAAAATAATATTTTTTAGGCAAGTCGGATGGCGAATAAAAGAATTTAAGTACCAATCTAAATTTTAATTTTACAATGCACAGCTGAAGAAAAACGTATTCTAGACCAAATTGTGAAAACTTGACCTTTTTCATTTTCCTGAAACTTGGCATATAAGTAAAATGAATATATTAAAAATTCGAATAATTTAACAATTTTTTGAAGTGCATAGCTTGAGGATAGAGTGCACCCAACATGCATGAAAAATAAAATATCCGATGTATCTTTGAAATTAAATTTCGAACGGGTATACCGGTTTTAATAGTCTGTTAATAGTCTGAAAAAAATTAATAACCTGTTTTTGTAGTTAATTTTAAAATTCAAACATTAAAAAAACTCTTTTAAAGATGGTGCTATGGTCGAAGATAAATTGGAATTTAATTTATTTTTTTTTTAAACCGTTTCATCTTTCGAACTTCAGTGGTTAAAATTTTTTGTTGATAAAAATTGTTGGAAACAATAGTGAATAATTAGAATTTTAGTCGGACTAAAAATCTTTAAAATTAAATTTCTCAAGAACATGAATTAACGCCTATTTGTAAATTTGATATATTTCAAAATAAGGATAGAATTGTTTAAAAAAGAATAAATTAAATTCAAATAGATCTTCAACCCTAACGCCATCTTTAAAATATTTTTTTTTAAATTTAAGTTTTAAAGTTAATTACAAAAAAACCTTAATTAATTTTTTTCAAACGATTTACAAATCACTTATCAAACAAAAAAATTTTTGATGACATCGGTACAGCCATTCTTGGGCAATTTAATTTCAAATTTACATCGGATTGGCAGAATTAACATTTTCCATGCATGTTGGGGTGCTCCCTATGCTCAAACTATGCACCATAATACTTATATATCAAATTTCAGAAAGATCAAAATAGGTCAAGTTTAAATTTTGAGTAGATCTCGTTTTTCATCCGCTTTTGAAATATTTAAAAAATATGGCATCACTTAGTTCCAAACGAAATGCATGTTCCAAAAAAATCACACTTATAGAAATGTTAATAATGAAAAATGTGAAAGAAAAATATAGCTATATGTGTCCAGTATTCATAATTTTATTCTTGCGGAATGAGAGTTTTTCCTAGTCATGTAAGGTACCAATTACAAATATATTTAACTCAAGTTACATAATATTTTTCATGCAATTTCAAATTTGCTTTGATCTCAAAATAATTCAGGTGGTAGAAAAACAAACAAGTCTGAATAATTTGACTGACACCATCAACATTCAAAAAAGTTCATTACGTCTTTTTTCAAACACAAGAGTCTCTGAGTTGCAGACTTGCCACAGTGGATTAACTGTGCTGCACTCACAATATTATATCCAAATTTATTAGTTTGCAACAAAAATCACCTTAAAATTCTAAAGTTTTTGATATATCTATTTTCCACTGGTGATAATAGTTTTTACTATTCAAGTAATTAATTGCATTGTATTAAACTTTAATTAACTTACTATCGTTGACTTTTTTGATGTTTACCATACTATACTTTTCACTGGGGTTTCTCATTTCCCGTAAAAATTCAAATCCCGGGAAGCCGGGACAAAAAATATTCAATTCCCGGGATCCCGGGAAATCCCAGGAAACGCTAAAAAGCTAGATTTTTCTAATTGGGTGGTAGAAAAATGTGTAAAATTAAAACAGCACAAAAAATACGCTATTGATTTTTAAATTTAAATTATTTTTAATTAAAAAAACTTCAAAAATTAAATAAAAAAGAATACATAAAAACAAAACAAAAGTAAATTCATAATACTAATTTTTAAACAATTTTTCAAAAAACTAGGTGGTCAATGGCGCCATCACTCAATTTTATCCGAATTTTCGTGACGAAACGTCCATTGAACCATCCATTGAACACCATCCGCCAAGAGAACCATTAAACATAAATTAAGAGAAATGAAGCGCAAGTTTTAGGTAGATTTCTTAGAAAATCTACCTATTTTAAGTTTTATTGGTTTTAATTTGTTGTGTTTATATGTGTCAAAAAAAACATACAAAAAAACCATGATACCATATGTGTCAAAAAAAACATTTTCCTAATTTTGAACGAAATTAATTATTACAGAGAGAAAAGAATTAAAAACTACTCGCTTTTCGAGTGAGAAAACTTTTAATATCTTTGAAAAATGTACAAAAAAATGTTAATACAAATTAGCGGGATACCCGGGATGAAATCCCGGGAAAACGGGATGAAAATTTACCCCGGGGATCCCGGAGAAAACGGGATTTATCCCGTTTGAGAAACCCAACTTTTCACGCCTTTATTGTCTTTTTCGCAATCAGTACATGATAAAAAAAGTCAGACAAGTTCGAATAAAATTCGCTCGTCAAGGGTTCCGTGAATGTAAAGAAAACAATATCAAAATAATTAACATAAAGTTGTATTGTAAAGGGTTTATATTGCCAGACCATAGACACATAAAAAATAAATGGTTCATCGTAAATATCTATAGTAAATGTCAATCTCATCTAAATTGATCGAAATGATATAAAAAATATTACTTTAGGTTAAATGTTATCCATAGCTGTTTATGGTAGCTAAGGAACGACTCAATTCTGTTAATCAACGACGGAATTTTGGGTTTGGGTGGTGTTAACACTAACAATAGGACTTTTTTGACAATAATTCAAAAACGGTGCATCGCAAAATTCTAAAAAAAATTGTAATTTTTCTTAATTTTGGTGTTTTTTTAAATGACACCCCACTCATGCGAGCCAAAAAACATATCACCCTTTTCCACTCCCATCCCCTAAAAACATAGAAATAAAATCACTTGAGGCTTCGCTGTATTTTTTGTGTGGGGACCAACTTTTTGTTGCACTTTTTCGACGATAATTCAAAAACGGTGCATCGCAAAATTCTAAAATAAATTGTAATTGTTCTCAATTTTGGTGCTCTTTCAAATGACACCCCACTTCAAAAACCCTTTTTTTCACACTTCCCCTACTCCATCCCCTAAACACAGAAATAAAATCACTTGAAGCTTCGCTATATTTTTCGTTAAGGGTTTATTAAATCTCCTATCCCTTTGATGTTTTTCAAATTTTTCTGTCAATCAACGAAGAAACGTATAGGGGGGGGGACCAACTTTTTGTTGCACTTTTTTGAGAATAATTCAAAAACGGTGCATCGCAAAATTCTAAAAAAAACTGTAATGTTTCTTAATATTGTTGTTATTTCAAATGACACCCCACTTTACCGGGTCAAAAAACCTTTTTTTCACCCTTCCCCACTCCCATCCCCTAAACACATAGAAATAAAATCACTTGAAGCTTCGCTATATTTTCCGTTAAGGGTTTATTAAATTTCCTATCTCTATGATTTTTTTCAAATTTTTCTGTCAATCAACGAAGAAACGTATAGGGGGGGGGGACCAACTTTTGGTTGCACTTTTTTGAGAATAATTCAAAAACGGTGCATCGCAAAATTCTAAAAAAAATTGTAATGTTTCTAAATTTTAGTGCTCTTTCCAATGACACCCCATTTGACCGGGTCAAAAAACCTTTTTTTCACCCTTCCCCACTGCCATCCCCTAAACACATAGAAATAAAATCACTTGAGGCTTCGCTATATTTTTCGTTAAGGGTTTATCAAATTTCCTATCTCTATGATTTTTTTCAAATTTTTCTGTCAATCAACGAAGAAACGTATAGGGGGGGGACCAACTTTTTGTTGCACTTTTTTGAGAATAATTCAAAAACGGTGCATCGCAAAATTCTAAAGAAAATTGTAACGTTTCTTAATTTTGGTGCTCTTTCAAATGACACCCCACTTGACCGGGCCAAAAAACTTTTTGTTTCACCTTTCCCCACTCCCATCCCCTAAACACATAGAAATAAAATCACTTCGCTATATTTTCCGTTAAGGGTTTATCAAATTTCCTATCTCTATGATTTTTTTCAAATTTTTTTTCACCCTTCCCCACTCCCATCCCCTAAACACATAGAAATAAAATCACTTGAGGCTTCGCTATAATTTTCGTTAAGGGTTTATCAAATTTCCTATCTCCATGATTTTTTTCAAATTTTTCTGTCAATCAACGAAGAAACGTATAGGGGGTACCAACTTTTTGTTGCACTTTTTTGAGAATAATTCAAAAACGGTGCATCGCAAAATTCTAAAAAAAATTGTAATGTTTCTTAATTGTTGCTCTTTCAAATGACACCCCACTTGACCAGGTTTTAAATGATGTTTTCACCCCTTCTGGTATCCACCCCCTTTATAAGTATAATTATTAGTATGTGGTACTTTACTATATTTTTCTTTAAAAACTTACTAATTTTTCCACCACTTTTAATGTGGTACTTTACTATATTTTTCTTTAAAAACTTACTAATTTTTCTATCATTCAAAATACTTTTTAAGATTTTCGATTGCTTAGGCTCGGAGCTAATTAAGGAAAGGAAACATACAGAAAACGCTATTATTTAGATTTACACAAAAAATAGTAGGGTGTAAAATTCCAAAATATATTTTTTAGAAATACTGAAGTGAAGCCCTTTCATATGATCCCTACTTGACTCGATATAAAAATGAATTTTCTCAAAGGCCTCACATCGTAACTCTGTTAACCATACGAAATCCATTTTGTTTTTTTTAACACCTCATCTTGTGTGGACAGATTAGTTTCATACGCATGCCAAATTTCAAGTTCATTGGATGTATATTAATCGAGATAATCGAAATAATGTGAAAAACACGTTTTACTCTCACCAATAGTGTTCCGTATAAAAAACGGAACCCTAAAAACGAGATCTACGCAGGTGAAAAAGTCGAGATTTGAACTTGACCATTTTTGATTTTTCTGAAACTTGGCATATAAGTAGTATGGACAAAATAAGAAATACAACTTATTTTATAATTTTTTTAAAGTGCATAGTGTGAGCGAGCATACGGGGCATGTTGCATGAAAGATGAAAATTCTGCCAATCGGATGTAACTTTGAAATTAAATTGCTCAAAAACGGCTATACCGATTTTTTTTTTGAAAATAGTGTTATCCTTACTCTAAAATATATCAAATTTACAAAGAGGTGTTCATTTTTTTTCTTGAGATATTTAACTATTTTAATGATTTTTAGTACGACTAAAGTTCTAATTTTTCATCATTTTTTCGAACAACTTCCATTAACAAAAAATTTTATACTCGATTAAATTTTAATTTTTTTTTTAGAAGTAGTTCTATCTTTACTTTAAAATATATCAAATTTAAATAGAGGTGTTAATTCGTGCTCTTGAGATATTTAATTTTAAAGATTTTTGGTCCAACTAAAATTCGAATTTTTCATCATTTATTCGAACTTCAGTGGTTAAAATTTTTTGTTGATAAAAATTGTTCAAAAAATAATGAACAATTAGGATTTTAAACGGACTAAACATCTCTAAAATTAAATATCTCGAAAACATAAATTAGCACTTCTTTGTAAATTTGATATATTTTAGAGTAAGGATAAAACTATTTTCAGACAAAAAATTTTTTAAATTCCAATTGTCCTCGACCCTAGCGCCATCTTTAAAAAAGTTTTTTTTAATATTTTTATTTAAAAATTAATTACAAAAAAAATAATTAATTTTTTTTCAAACGACTAACTAATCATCTATCAAACAAAAAATAGTTTGATGAAATCGGTATAGCCGTTCTTGAGCAATTTAATTTCACAGTTACATCGGATTGGCAGAATTTTCATTTTTCATGCATGTGTCCCCTATGCTCAAACTATGCACTTTAAAAAAATTCTAAAATAAGCGGTATTTTTTATTTTGTCCATACTACTTATATTCCAAGTTTCAGGAAAATCAAAAATGGTCAAGTTTCACAACTCGGTCTAGAATAGGGTTTCTCATTTCCCGTAGAAATTCAAATCCCGGGAAGCCGGGACAAAAAATATTAAATTCCCGGGATCCCGGGAAATCCCGGGAAACGCTAGAAAGCTAGATTTTTCTAATTGGGTGGTAGAAAAATGTGTAAAATTAAAACAGCACAAAAAATGCGCTATTTATTTTTAAATTTAAATTATTTTTTATTAAAAAAACTTCAAAAATTAAATAAAAAAGAATACATAAAAACAAAACGAAAATAAATTCATAATACTAATTTTTAAACAATTTTTCAAAAAACTAGGTTGTCAATGGCGCCATCACTCAATTTTGTCCGAATTTTCGTGACGAAACGTCCATTGAACCATCCATTGAACACCATCCGTCCAAGAGAGCCATTAAACATAAATTAAGAGAAATGAAGCGCAAGTTTTAGGTAGATTTCTCAGAAAAATTTACCTATTTTAAGTTTTATTGGTTTTAATTTGTTGTGTTTACATGTGTCAAAAAAACCACCAAGATACCATATGTGTCAAAAAAAACATTTTCCTAATTTTGAACGAAATTAATTACTACAGAGAGAAAAGAATTAAAAACTACTCGATTTTCGAGTGAGAAAACTTTTAATATCTTTGAAAAAAGTACAAAAAAATGTTAATAAAAATTAGCGGGATACCCGGGATCCCGGTTTGAAATCCCGGGAAAACGGGATCCCGGGATCCCGTTTGAGAAACCCTAGTCTAGAACACGTTTTTCTTCACATGTACTACAGAAGCAAGTTTTATTCAATTTCACTCGCCCTTTTTTATTTTATGAAAAATAAGAAACATTTTCCAAACACAGTTTATTTTGTTCCTAATTATATTTATTTTTATAATTTGTTTCCTTCCGAAATCCATAATTTTAGTTAAATTGATAAAATTGTAATTACAATTGATCAAAATTTTTGGTGAAATACTGTTTTACAAAAATTGTAATCACAAATTTTTAATTGTAAATTTTAATTCGTAATTTTGTTTTACCTCTGTTTCGTTTTATTTTTACTTTATTTTAATCTATTTACGCTTGTAGGTGTTTATATAATGTATAATGCAAATTCAATTATTTATATGCATACATCTATCTTGTGTTTGTGTTGTGACTTCAATGAATTATGATTTCTGTGTTAAATTATTAAATTATAGAAAATAAAAAACGGTTATGTTATTTAATTAAAGTATTCTTTTTAATGACCACACTTGAAACAGCATTTGTTCTAGCATCCGGACTGACCCCCTACGATTTCGATGAAATTTCATACACAGATAACCAATGACGAAATAAAAATACCATTTCTTTCGAAAAATGAAATTTCGCTCTAGGAATGACACAGGGTGGCGGCAAAGTTTTAGGGGTTTGCGAAACATGAGTATCTTTGAATGTCGATTGCTAACGATTGACTAAACCGATTTAAGTCATTTATAGCTCATTGGAATTGATAGGACTCATCATTGGTAAGTTAGTAAGACTTGAGTTTTTGCCAGTGAAATCAAGGCAATTTAGAATTTTCACGTAAGCTCCACTCCCTATGTGAGAACAGTATTCCATGCAGAGACGTATAAAAGATTTAAAAGATTTAAAAATTAGAAGAAGCTGTTCACTGTTGTAAAACTCACAACATCGCCGTAAAAATCATAACGTTTAAAAATATGATCATTCCACTTAATATTATTTACAATCTTAACTCCTAGAAGTCTGACAGACTCATTCACGATTAGATCTTTGAGACCAAACGTTAATGAAAAAGGATTAGGTGTCATAAGTCTATAGAAATATATGACAAACCTGTGTTTTGTTTGTATTGAATTCAACACTGTTAGCAATACCCTAATCCATAACTTTTTTAAAATCAGTGTTAAGGGAACCTATAAATTTTGATCTGCAGTGCTTAGGGTGTGTATAATTATATATATATGCTGTTTTGAAAAAATCGGTTAAAATATATAAAAATAATTTTTTTCAATGTCCTGAAAAAACTGTAATTTTCACATCAAAGAAAAAAAATATGGAACCACCTCAGAATATACCTTAATATAATAGAATTTAAATCATCTAAATCGAATAAGCCATTTTCGAGAAATCGGTGCAAATACATGAAAAAAAACCAACACTGAAACACAAACCCTCCTTTTTAAGACGGTTGAAAACCACTTGTTTATCAGTACAATTCTTTAAAATCACAAACATCATTGCTGTTCCTAAGTGAAAAACTTTAAATATAGCATTATACTTTCACATTAAACAGGAACCCTATGCCGGAACACATAAATGTGAATTTTGACAATATAGAAAAGTTTGTATTTCATCACATTCAACGGTAATGGTAACGATTTTACGAGAAACGAATTTCACAATATTGTCAAAAATGAATTTATACAATATTGTGAAATTCGTTTTTCGGAAAATCGTTACCGTTACCGTTTGATGTTATGCAATACAAACTTCACAATATTGTCAAAATTCACATTTATGTGTTCGGGAATAGGGCCCCAGCATAGAACATAGAATGGCTCATGCCTCATACACAACTAGTGCACTGATGGCAATGGTAGCAAAGCTAAATTATTTGAGTTGTATCATAATTTCACCCGAAAGACTTATCGATCTACAAGAAATACAAGTATTCCTCTGCATAAGTTTTTGGGAGGTTCTAACCATAATTTGATCTTAAGTACTTTAAAAATCGGAACCCCGAAGCATTTTAAAGCCAGTGCACGTCGCTTTTGAGGCTACAAAATACTTAGTGATAAGGTCTTAGAAGGTATTACAAATCCCTTCTATGAAAATAGATTGGTTTGTCGGGACAAGATCCAAAAAGAGTGGATTCTTGTTAAGTGGATTTCCAGTTCTGTATTGAGAAGTGGAAATGCAAAGAGGCAATTAAAATCCCCCTCGCAATTAAAACGCCCTCACCCTTTTCATTTGATGATTACCACATATTTTATTCTTCGTGAGGTGTCTGTCCGTGACGAGTCTGACAACCTTTTTATCTGCCATTTTCCTCGATTCAACCGCTTTTACTGAATATGGCGATTGCTCGGAGTCTTCTAAATTTACTATCAAAATTTTGTTTATTATTAATGAGGGGAGAAGTTTGTTTTAGAAATCGAGAGTAACCTTGTCGGACTTGACAATAGCGCACCATTTTTTTCAGGACAAAGTCATCCTCATTTTCTAAAACAGATTTTCACCCCCAAATAAAAAAAAAATAAAATTATGGTAGTAAATGTACAAGATCCCGGGCAATCGATATGTTTCGGAGTTTGCCGAGTGGAAAAAGCGATCTAATCGAGGAAAAGGGCAGCTAAAAAAGCTGTCGCACTTGTCAAGGATAGGCATCTCATCTATCGAATTATAAAATATGTGGTAATCATCAAATGAAAGGAACGAGGGTCTGTTGACTCTAAAGACTCTAAAAAAATTTCGTGTTTAATTTTAAGTTTAACTCTATGTTTAACTTAATTTCTTAAATAAATAAATTTGGTTAGCGAGATAATTAGCGGTAAAAAGTTGGTAGATATGTATAAACAGATGAACAGATAACCTTTGCAATCTCATCAAAATGTTTAGATTTACTTTTAAATGTAGCTCCTTAAAAATATATCATATTTACAGATAGCTACGGCTGGAATCTTGTTTTTAAAATATAAGAAAAACTCGCAAACTTAATAAATGTAAAATAAATCCAAAATCGTTTTCTAGAATCCAAATCCCCAATTTCAAAATATCAACACATTTATTTAATTTGTTTTTAATTTAATTTTAATAATATTCAAAAAATAATATATGGGCAAACCTAAAAAGTAAATTAATGTCCTTTAGTCAAGTTTTAATATTATCATAACATGAAAATGGAGGGGCTGAAATCTCAAGCTCTGTCAAGACTTGGGTCTGAATTAATTATTTTAATATAGTTTTTGGCTAAAAACTTTTATGAGGACATTGTTGTTAGCGATGTATATTAAACATTTTGTAAAAATACGAGTATTTTATCTCTGCTTAGAATTTTATTACAAAACTAACGTAACTTAGTGAAAAAATAATACAATCAGCAAACTACTCAAAAACCTCTTCATTTAGCATTTTAAGAAAATATTACAAAATCTAAAATTTAAATTTCTTTCAAAATTCTCAAAAGATAAAAGCAATAATAAAATCAAAAATTTAAACATACATAATTCAAAATTCTTCATATATTGCAAAAATTATAACAAAATCGAAAATCGAAACTTTTTCAAATATTATAAAAATTTTGCAAAAATTATAACAAAATCAAAAATACAAACTTTTTTTTCCAAAAATTATAATAAAATCAAAAATTGAAACTTTTTAAAATTCTAGAAAATTTAAAAAATTCAAAATGCAAAAATTCAATTTTATTTTTAAAGTCTTAAAATATGCCGAAAATTGTAACAAAATTAAAAATACGAAACATTTTTCAAAATCCAAAAATTGTAATAAATCCAAAAATTTCCATGTACAATTTCATGTTAAATTCATTTCATATCTCACATATAATTTTCCAATTGCGAAATCTTTTTTCCAAAAATAAATGCAAATCATTCTTTTGACAAACTTGACAATATTTTTTTGTAACACATGTATAAAAAATATGTAATTTTGTACTAGAATAAAATAGAAGAAAAAACTACTTTTCCGCACATATGACCATATTTTGTGGTCTGTGTACGGACTAGCACACCGCCTGCATGTGAGATTTGTAGTTAAATCTATCCATATATCTATCTATATATAATATTTTTATAGCACCAAAATATCAAAATAATAATTTAAATAACTTAGCATATAGTAAAAACAACTTAAACACATTGCATCATTTGAATTGCAAGAAAAAACAATTCATTTTGGTTTTCAAAGTTCACAATTTTGACAGGATTTAGTCGGATTCTTATGTTTATTTTTTCGAGCTAGTATAATTTACAACTATTACAACGAAGATGGCGCACTTTAATTATTTAAAAATCTTAAATTTGTTTATAACTTTGTTAAATAGATGATTAAATGAACAATTAAATAAATATTTATAAATTTTATGCACTTGTTACAAAAAATAGTGTGTATTACTAGTGCGAATGCGTTTTCCAAACATGAGTTAGTTTGCCGCACGACCGCAGTAATACAATCTACTAGTGTGACCAACTTATAATGCAATAATTTATTTTTTGGTCCCACATACCAATCCCGATCACATGCATTGTTCCATCACTTAAAATGAACGTTTTTTAAGGAAAAAATGCATATTTCCTTGTTTTGACAACATGACGATTTTTTGGGCACACTTCCGGTACAGTTATCGAACACACCGTCCTTTTGGTCGTTACCATTGTAGGCTCGAGAATGTAATACTTAGGTCTTTAAGACCGAAGTAATTATAATATGATAATCGACTAAAAATAAAACCATCACCGAAATTAATTCTAATCTTTTTAGTCATAAAAACCGAAACGCAAACCAAAACTTATCAGATAAATAAATAAATAATAATAAATAAACCGAAACCAACATTGAAAGCAAAAAATTTCTTAGAAAAAAAAAACAAAAATCACAATACTCTAAAACACACAATTTGTTGGTTTGTATAAATGAAATAAAAAATTTTGCCAATAAATCAATTTTTCATAAAAAAAATCTACATTTTACATTACATCTATAAAAATGTATAGTTGTAGTTACATTAAAAAAATTGTAGTTGGTGAAATCCAAATTTTACAATTTTTATCGCATTTTACAAATTTTGTGAAAATTTTGATGTAATTGTAGAATTGTAAGTTTGGTGGAATAGGCCACAGGTAAGTCTTTTTAGACAATTAGGAAACCAAACAAATACAGTAAGGGTTAAAGGGCACCACACTCCACCACCCATTTAACTCATTACACTTGCACTTTTAATCTTCTTCCACTCTATCATGAAATATTGGCTAATGCACTTGTAGCTCTTCAGGATGTACCGAGCTAGAAAACAAAGCAAACCAATAAGTTTGCAAGTTGACGGATGTCTCAATAACCAGTGGCGTACGCAAGGGGGGGTTGCTGGAGGTTTGAACCCTCCCCATGTTGCATCAAATCGGTTAAAAAATTATTCTAATATACACTTACATGGAATTTAAATTTAAATTTACTATAGTAAAAACCTAATTGTCTGTATCAGATCCCTTATTTCATAATAACAGTAGTTATTTTGTGTATGTACATATTATTTAATCTATAATTTAATTTGAATTATAATTCATAACCATATATTTATATTATATTTAAATACCGATTGTGTTAAATGTTAAATACCGATTCTTTATTTTATTTTTTAACCTTTTAAATATAAAAAAAGTTGGTCAAGTGCGAAGAAAATTCGCTCGCCGAGGGTTCCGTGAATCAACAAACTGACAACAATAATTTAAATAAAGATGTGTTGTAGACTTTTTATGTCGCCAGGCCTATGATAAAAAATATTTTATGTGATAAAAATGATTTTTTCCTCGTAAATGTCAATAGCAATGTCAATTGAAAATTGATCCAAATTATACACAAAATATTAAATTTCGTTAAATATTAGCAATAACAGTTTAAGGTAACTAAGGAGATATGCAATTACACCAACTTGTAAATGGTTTAAATTGGAAAATATACAATATTAATTAAAATAACAATTCAATAACAAATGACGATAACTCAAAAACTGTGCACCGCAAAATTTAAAAAAAACTTACAATGTTTCTTAAATTAAGTGCTCTTTCCTATGACACCCCACTTGTTCGGATCAAAAATGATTTTTTTTTCACTCTTCCTCAATCTCAAAATACAGAAAAATAATTATGTGACACTTTGCTATAGTTTTAGATCAGGGTTTATCAAATTTCCTATCACTGTCTGTTTTTTCAAAATTTTCTGTCAATCAACGTCGAAACGTAGGCAGGAGGGGGATCAACTTTCAGTTGCACTTTTTTGACAATGATTCAAAATCTGTGCACCGTAACATTTAAAAAAATATTACAATTTTTCTTAAATTAAGTGCTCTTTCATTCGCTCTTTCCACTTGTTGGGGTCAAAATAAATAGGCTTAATAAATATGATTATGAGTATTTTACACTTCGCTATATTTTTCGTTCAAAAGATACCACTTTTTCTATATTTCCTAAGTCTTTTGAAGTTTTTTTATTAAATAGGTTCGGAACTAAGTGGGGAAAGAAAACATGAAAAAACGCTATTATTCAATTGTATTCAAAAAACTGTACAGTAAAAAATTATAAAATACATTTTTAAGGGATACTGAATTCAAGCCCTTTCATATGATACCCTACTTTTTTTTTTTTTTTTATATATTTATTTAATTTTATAATTCATATACAATTAAACACTTGTCTCGGTAAAAAAAGTATTTTTTTAAAGACCTTCCATTGCACCCCGTAAAACAAACGGAAACCATTTTTTTTGTATCTGTCATCTTCAGGATCATCAGGTTAGATTTATACGCATCTTAAATTTCAGGTCCATAGGATTCATAGTTTATGAGATATCCGATTTTAATACAACAGACTACAGAATACACATCGTAGTCTCAACAGTAGTGTTCTGTATAAAAACGGAAATTAAATTTTTTATCTACACCCCCCCCCCCCCATAGCTCAATCTTGCGTACGCCACTGTCAATAACTATAGCATAAAGGCAAGGAAACCCGAAACTTTTTGCATCGTCGTTAAGTATTTGCATACATAGAACATATTTACTGTTCCAAGTCGAAGCTCCATAAAATTTTTTATTGAATATTATTTAACGTTACATCAGCAGGAGCAGACGTGGGTTGTGAAACAGGTTATCCAACTACTCACACTGCAACATCATTAAGCACAGATTACAACGAAATTGTAGCTAAGGATAAGATTTCAGTCGATTTAGTAGAAAAAAGCAATTTGGAAGATGAACGGTAAGGCAGTTTAGTTCACGTTTAATACCTATAAAAATCTTTTTTTGGCCAAAATGGAACAACATAAAATACTAAATACTGGTCATTACATTATTATTAACTAATTATTATTACATTAATATTAAATACTGGTAATTATTGACACCGCAATTGGAAGAGAAATGAAAATAAGTAAGCAAAGCCGTCATAAAGGACCGCATTTGTAGTGAATGTATAATAATTTATTGACCATTCCACCAAGAAGTATGGAATCGGAACGGGCTTTTTCAACCTTCGGAAATATTATTTCCAAATTAACAAACAGGTTTGACGAATTATGTTCTCTAAAATCTATTTCTTACATCATTCGAAAGTCAATGGTACTGGTTTTTCTTTATGTAATATTATTAAAGTTTTATTTTGGTTCTTCAATTTTTAATTTTCTAAGAAGTTTAATTAGTAAGTAAATGTTTTACATGTTTATTCTTTTCGGAAAAATGAATAATGTGTTTTTTATTTGAAAATTGTGTTTTTTTACTTAATTATTTATGGTTTTCCATACAAATTTTAAATCCCGGGATTTAAAATTTATGAATCCCGTAGTCCCGGGATTCGAAAAACAGCACGGGATTGCAATCCCTAGTATGGAGTGAACAATTTTTTGCATCTATTTAGGAGGCCGAGTTTTTTAGACGCGCTTTTTGCCATCGCCTTTACATGATCGTTCCAGAGTAGGTCATTTGAAACTGTGACACCCAACAAACGAATGTTTTTAGATTTAGCTATTGGTTCATCACACATACTAATATTGAGACATATGAGTCATAATACGAGAATTAAATTAGTGTGTTAAATTTTGATTTGATGATACCGAAATCGCCATCTTGAATAATGTTTTCAGCATGAAGATTGAAAAACTGCATGTGGATTTACAATTAAAAATAATAATCATCCTATAATATTTCACTTGATCCAAATATTGATGATGTTGTAGCAATAATTACGAAGACAAGTTACACGAAATAAAGTTGATATGCATTAAAATGATCCATTAAAAATCCATTTTGAATAGCAGAAACGGCAAGATGAATAAATAATTTCCTTTGAATTCATAAAAATCAACTCCATCCTAGGTTCTCTTTCTCAAATATCATATCAAATAACCACATCACAACAATTATGTATGAATTTGATTAAATTCAATTATCAACCACCATTACAAAATGTGGTTACAGCATGATGAACAATTTCAAGTGGATAGAAATTGATAAAAATCTTACCCATCCGATGTTATTTGTCTTGATTATCATGTTGGATAAACCAAATCCATCACCATTAACAATTAGAAAACTTTAATTTTAAATTCACAAAACAATTAACAAAAATAATTAAAATTTATAAGGTTTATATTTATCTGGGTATATACATATAACGACCTACCATTTCGGTAGTCCGGACAGAAGTCCGAAAAGGATTCGAAAATTTTTCTGACGGAATTGTTCGAAAAATACTTTCAATCATATGCCATTTTAAATTTCCGAGTCGAATTTTTATTCAATCATACCACCACTGTTCTTATAACCCTTCCACTAATTGCACAAATTTTAAAATTGACAAACACAAATTATGTTTTACCTTGCACAAATTGTGTAAGTTGTGTGGATATAAGCTGATCACTACCTAACTCAAACGCTATTTTGAATCGATTCAATATAAAAGAAATCAGTTTATGTTTTTATTCGACCAAAATAAGAGGTTGGGTGAATAATTTATGTGGATACAATCATCATCGGAAGGTACAAGACTAAACATCCAGAAGAACAACGATAAAACAAATAGCAACAGTTCATGAGTAAGTCATTATGTTTAGTTTCTTTCTAATTGCTTCTTAATATAGTAGTCAAAATACGCGATGATTTGTAATAGCACTAGAATGTGCAGTTAAATAAATATAGTGATGTGCGTGTATAAACAAAAGTTCGGTACGAATTCACACTTATCAGAGACATGATGAAACATATTTTAATTTTCATGTCCAGATGATTTCTTAATCATCATGTCATATTTGCTTAAGATGATTCCTTCACCTGTTATTACACAATTCGAAACTGTATTTGTATTTGGGGGAGATTTTGTATCAAATTTCTAGACATTACTAGGTGTGAATTCATAGGATGAGAATATTTCTATTTAATCAACATCTTAAGTCACGAGTGTAGAGTTGTTGTTGTTGTAGCGACAGTGCGGTGCTACTCCTCCGGCTCCATGTCCAGATTCAGGAACTCTGCTACTGCTCTTGGGTGGCTCCACAAATCTTCCTTCGTCAGGTTGGTTGGTTTTCCTGGACAATTAAATAGGTGGTCTGCATCATGAGGCGTGCCCTCACATATGGGACACTTGTCAACAATGTTATGATCAATTCTGGTCATATAGTTGTTTAAGATGCGTGACCAACCGGATCTTAGCTGCGCTAGAATGAATCTGGTGCTGCGCGGTAGTTTGACCTCTTCCGCAGCGACTTGTGGCGGCTTACTCTTCAGAACTCGATTTGGAGCGTAGTTCTTTATTATGTCCTCAACAACTTTTGTGTGAATCGTTTTTAAGCCCGTTACACAAAACACACCAAACAATTTTCTAAAGGAGTTTTTATAAGAGAAAATGAAAAATGAATTGGAATTGCAAAATTCGAGTGTATTCGAATAGTTATTTAAGCTTAATCACTCATAAAATCTCCCCAAAATTAATATACGCCTAAGTTATCTATATAATGCCTAAGTTATCTAAGTTAACTATATATATGACAATAAATTAACCGTGTGTGTATCGTAGTTTTGCATTGATTGGTAACAATCAATAATGAGTCTAAACTCGTGACTTAGGATGTTGATTAAATCGAAATATTCTCTTCCTATGAATTCACACTTAGTAGTATCAAGAAATTTAGTACAACAAATCTCCTAAGTGACAATACATATTTTTATTTGCATATATTTGATTGGCTTTCCTCTCTAGCGTTTACATTCAAACAAATTTCAAAGTGCAGTTTCAAAACTAAAACTAAATTTCACAGCTTCAGATATAAATGACTATTCAATAAAAAGAACCAAACAACAATAAAATTTAACAGATCAACCTTTTCAAAGTTGAGAATCCCTGATTTATACAAAAAAACTCATTTTTAAAAAATATAACATTTATTTTAAAATTCTTAACCCTAGTCAGTTCGTTATTACAACATAATTTTCAAATAAATAATTTATTTACAATTTAGGAACTGTTTGACAATAACCGGTCTAAAAATCTAATCTACTTCTTCAACTGTTGGTCCGCTTCTTCCTCCAAATCTACCTGCTTGTTGCCCACAGTTTCCACTAAAATTAGATGGCCCACTACTACCACTATGTAGTTTTGTCATAATTGGAGAACAAACATTTGTTAATTCTTTCAACCGATATTCATATTCATCCTTTTCCGCCATTGTGTTACTATCCAGCCACTTAACTGTTTCGTCGCATTTGTCTTTGACTAGCTTTCTATCTGCCTCGCCAACCTGATCACCATTCTGATTAACGGTTTGTTTTAAACTGAATACATAACTTTCCAAATTATTTCTAGCTGCTATTTTTTCTCTCTGTTTTTCATCTTCGTCATGATATTTCTCAGCATCAGAAACCATTCTATCAATATCGGATTGTGATAATCTTCCTCTATCATTATTGATCGTAATATTCTTAGCCTTGCCAGTGCTCAATTCTTTAGCTGAAACATTCAATATTCCGTTTGCATCTAAATCGAATGTCACCTCAATCTTTGGCGTGCCTCGTGGTGCTGGTGGAATTCCAGATAAATCAAACGTTCCTAGCATATTATTATCTTTCGTCATTACTCGTTCTCCTTCGAATACTTGTACATTGACACCTGGTTGATTATCAGCATAAGTTGAAAATGTTTGCGTTTGTTTGCATGGAATTTTGGCATTTCGTTCTATGATCTTTGCCATAACACCTCCGGCGGTTTCTATTCCAAGTGATAAAGGTGCAACGTCAACTAACAGTACATCTTGGATTTTGGAATGTGTGTCTCCGCTTAAAATGGCTGCCGGTACTGCCGCACCATATGCAACAGCTTCATCTGGATTTATCGATAAGTTCAATTGTTTTCCATTGAAGAAATTTTGAATCAATGATTGAATTTTTGGAATTCGGGTAGATCCACCAACCATCACGATATCATGTATTTGTCCTTTATCTAGTTTGGCATCTGTCAATGCTTTCTCAACTGGTTCTAGAGTTGCTCGGAATAAATCGGAGCATAGTTCTTCGAAACAAGCTCTGGAGATTTTGGTATAGTAATCAACGCCTTCCATCAATGCATCAATCTCAATAGTAGCTTCTGTACTGGATGATAATGTTCGTTTCGCTCGTTCCGCTCCTGTTCTTAATCGTCGTAATGCTCTAGGATTCGTTTTGAGATCTTTTTTGTATTTTCGTTTGAATTCTTCACAGAAATGGTTTACTAGCCGGTTGTCGAAATCCTCTCCTCCCAAATGTGTGTCTCCAGCAGTTGATCTGACTTCGAATAACGAACCTTCGTCTATTGTCAAAATCGAAACATCAAATGTTCCGCCTCCCAAATCAAATATCAATACATTTCTCTCTCCTTTCAAGTTTTTGTCTAATCCATAAGCCAACGCTGCAGCAGTAGGTTCATTGATGATTCTCAGTACATTTAATCCTGCAATTATACCAGCATCTTTTGTGGCTTGTCGTTGTGAATCATTAAAATACGCTGGAACTGTAATGACTGCGTTCTGGACTGACTCTCCCAAATATGCTTCAGCCGTTTCCTTCATCTTAATCAAAACCATTGAGCTAACTTCTTCTGGTGCAAATCGTTTACGTTCACCTTTGAATTCGGCTACGAGTTTTGGTTTTCCATTTTCACTAACAACTGTAAATGGCCAATGACGAAGATCATCTTGTATTTTTAGATCGTCGAATTTTCTTCCAATCAATCGTTTTGCATCAAATATTGTATTTTTTGGATTCATTGCAACTTGATTTTTAGCTGCATCACCTATCAAACGTTCTGTTTCGGAAAATGCAACATAGCTTGGTGTTGTTCGATTTCCTTGATCATTGGCAATTATTTCAACTTTTCCATGTTGGAAGACTCCAACACAAGAATAAGTTGTTCCCAAATCAATTCCAATAGCTGGCATTTTTATTTGATTTTATATCTCACGTTTTAATATACAAATTTACTTTAACTGTTTTTTATATTCACTTTGAAAATATTTTAATTTTCTCTCTTTTATTTTAATAAATACTTTTATTATTTCTCTCACTTTGTAATTTTTGTTAACTGTTCGCTTGGGATTCGTTTCGAGACCACCGTACAGTAAAGATGTGTGGCTATTCGGTTGAGATATAATTATATTTCAACTGAATAGCCGCACTTGTAAACATCAAACATTTACACCGATTTAATTGAAAGTTTACAAGGAACGAATCAATTTTTAGTTCAAATAAAAATAAAATATTTATATGAAACCATTTTGAGAAGTGAAAATCTTAAATATGTCTAATATTAACTATCGTGTTCTCGAATCATCGCGTGTTCACCACATGGTGTTAGAAAAATTATAAAAATGAATTTATATAAAATAATTAAATAATAGTTTTAAAATTGAAATTTATACGAAATTAACTAAGTGATATAGTATATAACCATGGAAAATTTAATATTTAGAACCGATTTATCACATGTAATACACATGGGTTCTAGAAATTTAAAACATACCTATTTTAACCACATGGTTATAGAAAAATAAACTGGACATAGTGGAAAACATAATTAAGTGCTAAATTATATCTTAATAAAAGTTTAAAGTTGAATTACAAAAATAAATAATCAAAAATCATAAAAATTCACAACGATGTTCAAGAATGTTCCAAATATTAAAGCATGTTGGGTTAAAATCTACAATGCTTCATTAATTTACAGTGATGCAAGAATATTATCACATAAACTAGTGTTTCTATTAACCAATAAGTACAAAAATATTGAATAAAAAATATTTGTCTAATGGGTAAAAGGACAAAATAAACAATTATACTACACAAATTCAATTCATACAGTTTGAATGAAAATTATGGGTCACAATGTGCTCGAACAAAATTAAACTACAGTCATGAATGTTTCCAGATTTTTCGACCATGTAATTGGAAGTTTGATGTCCTTCTGAGTGCAATAACAGCTTAAATGGAATTGATTGGAATACTTCATACGTAGTTTTGTAAAAATACCTGATGGTTTCGTCATATAGTTGAAAGTTTGGGTATTATTTCAATTGTAATGACTATAACATCACAGATGTGCTCGAGCAAAATTTAACCTATAATGTCACTAAAAACTATAACATTTTACATAAATTCAATTCATGCATTTTGAAATGAAACCTATAAGTCATGTGCTCGAACAAAATTAACCTATAAATCCAGGAAAATTTCTAGAATCCTCGACATGTATTTGGAAGTTCATTGTCCTTCCGAGTACAGTTACATCCATAAGTCGAATTGATTAAAATACTTTACACCTGGTTTCTGTACACCTGATTGTTCGTTATATAATTGGAAGTTGGTCTGTTATTCCAATTGTAATGACCATAACATCATAGAATGTGTTCGAACATAAATATAACCTATAATGTCATCAGATAAATTTCAGATTTGTCTATATGTAATTGGATTCTGGGTCCCTCCGATTACAACAAATTTCACCTATATTGTCATAATATGTATTGGATTTTTCCAGGTTTTTATACATTTACATTTTATACAAATACGTTATCAACATGCCGGTTTCCGGAATGTGTTATCAAGTTTTGACTTCGTGATCGAAAGTTTGTAATTTTTATTCGATTATGAAAGTGGAATTTGATACTAAACAACTATACGACAACCTACCTGATTATTCTATGTGAGTACTGGGGGGAAAATTAACACAACTTAAAACTCGCTTATTGTCCCGAGGTCTATGTCTGCCGTTACATATATTAAGGTTTTAAGAAAATATTCATGAAAGGATATACTACCTACATTAGAAGACAAACTATATAAATCAAACATTGTATTAAGTGTGCCGCTGATGTCAGGACACTGATAAATATGGAACAAATATATAACTGGTGATTTTCAAACATAATTTGGAGATAAATACTTTAAATGATTGTTACCAATAACAATAGATATCTAAGTACAGTTGAAACTACTTAAGGATTCATAAAATTTAAAAAAAAATTTGAATTCGAATTTATTCGAGGCATTTGATATATATAAAAATGAAATTTCTTTAAACGTCTAATAATAATATATTAGATTTAATTATTGAAATAACTAAAATTAATAATAACAAATATTTTGAATTATATAACTATAAAAAGGAATTGAAATGATAATAATTTGAACTGTTACTAACTTTTTATTATATAAAATCATAAAATTATAATTTTTTTTATATATATGTAATGAATTTATACACAGATGGTGTGCAACATGAAGTGTGGTGAAGCGTGTAGGAACTTTGGCATTCTCAGCGGAATGACAGATACAATTCCGAATTTCGAAATTGGTCTTGCGCATGACGATGAGAAGTTACAGGTTTCTATTACCTCACTTCAGGTTATCATGTTGTTCACAAGTATTTTGTACCATTTGGGGATGTGGACTGTAAAATTGTCCAAACCAAATCAAAATTTTAAATTTAATAAATAAATAAACTGTTCGCTTGTTTTACATTGAATGATTCGTCTTCGCATTTGACTTGCTTTTATATATAAAATTGTTATTTCTAGAAAATTCATGGGCTTTCGAGAAATAGAATTAATATTTATACTGTTTTGTTGTAGACAAATCGAAATTAAATTAACATTTGTAGGGTTCTCAGATTTTCTGGAGGTTTCTATTCACTTTAAAGTTTAAATCAGTGTTTCGAACCCAGAAAAATTTGGGTGCAGGTTCAGGTTCGGGTTCAATATATTAAAATTTAGTGGGTTCGGGTACGGTTCGGGTTTGCGTTCGGGTTCAATTTTGTTACAAAAAAACAATTATTTCGAACTTATTTTATGCAATAATTCATATTAGCATTTGTGTTTTTCTGGTTATTTCTGTTAAATAGAAAATGAAACCTTATATTTAGTTACCAAATTACCAACAATATTTGATATTTGTTTATGCTATATCTAACATCGCATCGTGTATTGCTTAAACAGCAAAATCTAGATCCAAAATCTAGCCCAATATAAAACATTTGTTTGGCTTTATTCTTAAAAATAATATTTCTGCTTCATGTGTTTTCGAGAAATATAATTAACATTTGTACTGTTCTTTTGTAGAGAAATCGAAACTAAATTAACATTTGTAGGGCACGTAGATATTTTAGAGATTTCTTTTCACTTGATATTATGGAAACCATTTACAACGGGTTTCCATATCAAGTGAAAAGAAATCTAATCTAATCTAATTATTTTTAAAATAAGGATAGTGAATTTTACAAGTTATCCGTATTTGATGTAAGACGTTTTGTTAAACAAGTTTTGAGAAAATTCAAGTATTTTCTCCAAAAAAAATTAACATTTGTGTTGATCTAATGTAAACAATCTAAATCAGCATTTGTAGGGCTTTCATTGTTTCTAGATATTTCTGTCAAGCACTCAAGCAGGAATTAGAATCTTGTATATAGTTGCTAAATTACCAACAATATTCGATATTTATTTATGCTATATCTAACGTCCTTTGCTTAAACAGTATAATCTTTTCCAACAGTACGAAAAGTTTAGCTCAAAATGAAACATTTGTTTGGCTTAATTCAGTAAATAACCGCTTGTTATTTTTCATAGAGTTTCTAATTCTTTTCAATGAGCCTAATATTTTCATTTTTATCAAAAGATGATTACTGATATTTAAGCCATCGCTTTTATATTAAATCAGTTTAAAAATCGCTCACATAAACGCGAATACATTTGAAACTGTATAAATGCTGTTTTAAGGTACAGTATAAATTCCGCAGTTTCGTAAGACAGGTAACAAAAATTGAAATAAGAATTTAAAACTCAATGATGTACAATCTTCTGTGATTCAGAGGTCAAGGTCACAGACTTTTGAACGAAAAATTTGTCTTTAATATTTTCTATGGATGGTTGTATGTAAATGTTTCTAAATAACTATATGGTAATTTGTATTAGTATTTGCGAGGCTTTAATTAAACTGTAGAGCTATAATTGCTGAATATTGTTGCTAGAATCATTGTATTGCCACAATACAAATGTTTCCTACATTTTATTTGAATACCTATTTCTGTATATACGAAAACAATTGTTACGTTCACAGACATAAGAATCACTCACAAATTTTTCTTATAGGAAACAAATGTTTATGGATATTCTAGTTTTCAAACCTTTTTTCACTGAAGTAATTTAGATCGACATTTGTGAAGCTTTACTGGAGAGTTAGAGACCAACAAATGATTATAATATCACATTATCAAAGTTTTAAAAAATTAGCAATTACAGAAGAATTCGTATATAATGTACAATTTTTATAATTTCGTATGTTTTATGTTTACATTGAACAAAATTATTAGTCTATTTTCATTATTGAAGTCCAGTGCAATTCGAATTATAGCCTTAGTCCCAAAATAATTGGACTGCGTGTGAAAATGGACACACAAATGCTTATTTGAATTGTTAACAGTAGATCAACACAAATGTTAATTTTGGTATGAAATTCATGAATTTTCTAGAAATCTGTGTTTGATATTTAAAGATCCAACTTTCTTAATTTAACACTAGAGTTTTCTCGCAAACTATATACCTCAGTTATTTTGAAACGTTTTCTTTCATTGAACAAAAATTAACTTCAAGTGCTGTTAACCTGTAAAATCCACTATCTAATCATTTTAAAAATAATTTGTTGTAAATGGTTTTAATTTGAAGTGAATAGAAATCTCCAGAAATTTTGTGAACCTTACAAATGTTAATTTAATTTCGATTTTTCTACAACAGAACAGTATAAATACTAATTCTATTTCTCGAAAACCCATGAATTTTCTAGAAATAATAATTTTATATATAAAAGCAAGTCAAATGCGAAGACGAATCATTCAAAGTAAAACAAGCGAACAGTTAACAAAAATTGCAAAGTAACATAATAAATAACAATAAAAGTATTTATAAATAAAAAAAAAGAGAAAAAAATTAAAATATTTCAAAGTGAATATAAAAGTTAAAAGCAAATTTTGTATCAAAACGTGAGATACTTAAAAAGTTAAAATCAAATAAAAATGCCAGCTATTGGAATTGATTTGGGAACAACTTATTCTTGTGTTGGAGTCTTCCAACATGGAAAAGTTGAAATAATTGCCAATGATCAAGGAAATCGAACAACACCAAGCTATGTTGCATTTTCCGAAACAGAACGTTTGATAGGTGATGCAGCTAAAAATCAAGTTGCAATGAATCCAAAAAATACAATATTTGATGCAAAACGATTGATTGGAAGAAAATTCGACGATCCAAAAATACAAGATGATCTTCGTCATTGGCCATTTACAGTTGTTAGTGAAAATGGAAAACCAAAACTCGTAGCCGAATTCAAAGGTGAACGTAAACGATTTGCACCAGAAGAAATTAGCTCAATGGTTTTGATAAAGATGAAGGAAACGGCAGAAGCATATTTGGGAGAGTCAGTACAGAACGCAGTTATTACAGTTCCAGCATATTTCAATGATTCACAAAGACAAGCCACAAAAGATGCTGGTGTAATTGCAGGATTAAATGTATTGAGAATCATCAATGAACCAACTGCTGCAGCGTTGGCTTATGGATTAGACAAAAACTTGAAAGGAGAGAGAAATGTATTGATATTTGATTTGGGAGGCGGAACATTTGATGTTTCGATTTTGACAATAGACGAAGGTTCGTTATTCGAAGTCAGATCAACTGCTGGAGACACACATTTGGGAGGAGAGGATTTCGACAACCGGCTAGTAAACCATTTCTGTGAAGAATTCAAACGAAAATACAAAAAAGATCTCAAAACGAATCCTAGAGCATTACGACGATTAAGAACAGGAGCGGAACGAGCGAAACGAACTTTATCATCCAGTACAGAAGCTACTATTGAGATTGATGCATTGATGGAAGGCGTTGATTACTATAACAAAATCTCCAGAGCTCGTTTCGAAGAACTATGCTCAGATTTATTCCGAGCAACTCTAGAACCAGTTGAGAAAGCATTGACAGATGCCAAACTAGATAAAGGACAAATACATGATATCGTGATGGTTGGTGGATCAACCCGAATTCCAAAAATTCAATCATTGATTCAAAATTTCTTCAATGGAAAACAATTGAACTTATCGATAAATCCAGATGAAGCTGTTGCATATGGTGCGGCAGTACAGGCAGCCATTTTAAGCGGAGACAAAGATTCCAAAATCCAAGATGTACTGTTAGTTGACGTTGCACCTTTATCACTTGGAATAGAAACCGCCGGAGGTGTTATGGTAAAGATCATAGAACGAAATTCCAGAATTCCATGCAAACAAACGAAAACATTTTCAACTTATGCTGATAATCAACCAGGCGTCAATGTGCAAGTATTCGAAGGAGAACGAGTAATGACCAAAGATAATAATATGTTAGGAACGTTTGATTTATCTGGAATTCCACCAGCACCACGAGGCACGCCAAAAATTGAGGTAACATTCGATTTAGATGCAAACGGAATATTGAATGTTTCAGCTAAAGAATTGAGCACTGGCAAGGCTAAGAATATTACGATCAATAATGATAGAGGAAGATTATCACAATCCGATATTGATAGAATGGTTTCTGATGCTGAGAAATATCATGACGAAGATGAAAAACAGAGAGAAAAAATAGCAGCTAGAAATAATTTGGAAAGTTATGTATTCAGTTTAAAACAAACCGTTAATCAGAATGATGATCAGGTTGGCGAGGCAGATAGAAAGCTAGTCACAGACAAATGCGACGAAACAGTGAAGTGGCTGGATAGTAACACAATGGCCGAAAAGGATGA
>OY856186.1:264149056-264289056 GCA_963693315.1 Diogma glabrata
ATTCTGTTAACTAAAGATCTGTCTTTTACTGTCGTGTTTGTTCAATAATCTGTGTCAAGGTGTCAGAAGTGGGATTATTGCAACAATGGTCAAGACAGTAAATATTAGTGAGCTCAGCCAGACCCAGCTGAAGGACGAGTTGAAGAAAAGGAATGCTCCAATCCATGGAACGAAGGCAGAACTTGCATTTCGGCTGCGTAAAGTTTTAGAAGAAGCAGGCCAAAACACAGAGGTCATAGAAGTAGAGCCGGAGGAAGCTCCAGTCCAAAATGCCCCAGCAATTGATCCGATGATGATGTTGATGAAAGAAATGATGGCACAGCAACAACAACAATTTGCTGATATGATGGCCAAACAAGGAAATAACCAACAACAACAATTTGCTGATATGATTGCCAAACAAGGAAACAATCTGATGGCCCGACAAGAGAAACTGGCAGCAGAACAAAAAGTAGAGCAACAACAACAACTTGCTGATCTGATGGCCCGACAAGAAAAACTGGCAGCGGAACAAAAATTAGATCAACAACAACTACGTGAAGTAATCGAGTCACGTATATCCAGTGCGGAGGTTAAAATCAACCACATGGAAAGTGAGCTGCGGAAAGTTACCGAAGAACATGAAGAAAAACTACGCAATCTTTCGAGTGAATTACGCCAAGAAATAGCACAAGGAAAGTCAGGTAACATGATCAATCCATCAACTACTTCAGCCCCAGCTAGAGTAAAAACACCCGCATTTGATGGATCTACTTCGTATCAGATATTTAAGATGCAATTTGAGATAGCAACAACTGGGGTTGATCACCAGCAAAAAGCATATGCGCTTATATTAGCATTGAAGGGACCTGCTGCTGAAATTTTGCAGACACTATCAGCGACAGAGCGTGATTACAGCAAGATTATGGAGGCCTTAGAAGTAAGATATGGGGAAAGTCATATGCAAGCTCTCCATCGCATGCAGCTCAAGACACGAAAACAGGGAGTCAGTGAAACTTTGCAAGAATTAGAGGCTGACATTGTCAGACTGGTTAATCTGTCATACCCGAACTATAACGCTGAACATCGAGACGAACTGGCAGCTGATTCATTTATCAATGCTTTTCGAGATGTGCAAATGAGAAATCAGCTGTATCTAAGTGGAAAGAAACTACCCGCGGAAGTCTTAGCATTGGCCCTACAAATGGAAGCTGGAAAAAGAGCGCTTGGCTCAGACAGAGTACGTAAGATGGAAGTTGCTCAAGAGCCACTAAAAGCAGCGCTTGATGAAGTGATCATGCGTGTCAAAAGTTTGGAAGACAAGCCTGAACGAAATCAACGAAGAAGATCTAGCAGAGTAAGATGCTGGAATTGTGGGCAGTTAGGGCACATCAGACGGGAATGCAAAACACGGGTAGCAGCAACAGAAGGAGTAGTTCCAGTCCAGTTGATGAACCTCTCAAACAAGCAAGTGGATGTCAAAAAGGAAGGAGATTGCCGCATCGAACACCGGCAGAGAAGGATACATTGTAACGCTGAAGATCTTTCAAGAAGACCCTGTGTTGAGGAGCGCAAGTCATATAGCAGGACTGAGAGAAAGGAGGCAAATGTCAAAAAGGAAGCAGATTGCCGCGTTGAACACCGGAGTAGAAGGATACATTGTAACGCTGAAGATCTTTCAAGAAGACCCTGTGTTGAGGAGCGCAAGTCATGTAGCAGGACTGAGAGAAAAGAGGCAATGACAGTGAAGCAAATTAAGTTCCAAACTCCTGACGATTGGTGTACCGAGGCAATGAAAAGAGAGCAGCTAAAGGATCCAGCTATGGCTCCAATATTGAAGTGGAAAACCGAGGGAAGGCGACCGGAGTGAAAAGAGGTCGCACCTTTAAGTACGGAGGTGAAATGCTACTGGGCGCAATGGACTCTCTATTGATGGATAACGGGATACTAAAAAGGAAATGGGAGTCCGCTGATGGAAAGAAAGTGTTAGAGCAACTGGTGTTGCCATCAAGTCGGGTGGAAGAGGTACTGGGAAAGCTGCATGGAAGTATTTCTGGAGGACACTTGGGAGTCAATAAAACCCTGGCTAAGGTAAGGGAGAGGTTTTATTGGGTAAGGTATCGAACCGACGTAGAGCAATGGTGTCGGCGATGTGATACTTGTGCGGCGAGCAAAGGACCAAAAACTAGAACTCGAGGAGAGATGCAACAGTACAATGTGGGTGCCCCAATGGAGAGAATTGCTATAGACATCGCGGGGCCATTTCCGGAAACGACAAAAGGTAACAAATACATCATGGTGGTCATTGATTACTTTACAAAATAGCCGGAAGCTTATGCAATACCGAACCAGGAAGCAGTTACGGTCGCGGAAACATTAGTCAATGAATGGGTTTGCAGATATGGAACACCGCTCATATATATATATATATATATATATATATATATATATATATATATATATATATATATATATATATATATATATATATATATATATATATATATATATATATATATATATATATATATATATATATATATATATATATATATATATATATATATATATATATATATGTGTGTGTGTGTGTATATATATGGGTCAAAATCAGAGAGTTGAGCATTCAGGTAAATAACTAAACACTAAGTTTATATTTCGCAACTTATTTACTCTTACTTAAATTCTAACTCTATTTTAAAAAAAATAAATAAAATAAAAATCCACTCAGTCTGTTTCGGTTTTTACACTAAATTATAAGAATTTTAATATTTTGTAATATTTTATTTTTCAGATGCTCTTATTCAGAGATGGAATGCTGCGGATAGAAGTAAAATGGAAGCAGTTATGAAAAGTTGGATGCAGCATGCCGACGACCGTCTCACGAAATGAGAACTTTATAGTAATAATAATACAGTTTTTTGTATAATTTAATATAATTTTTATCAAGAAATGAATAATAAAAAATAAAAAGCTGAAAAATGTTTTTGTTGTTATTTTAAACTATTATTGATTATTCTCAAATTTCTAACTTATAACGGTTATCTTTATGATCTCTTTAAATTGATCTCTTTTAGACCTCTAAAAAATGTTGTCTTTCTGTTACCCCCAGGTGGCTCGTAAGAGATCTTTCTGATACCATTATGTTATCTTTAAGAGAAATATTTCGGATGTCAGATCATAAAAATGTTATTTTTAAGAGCTCTTTATGATATCTTTTTGCCCACCGGGATATTGTAATATTTTTTCAATAATTATATTAATGTTTTTCCAGCCATAGGAAAAAATTATGTATTATATACGGGAAAAATATTAGATTTTAGCTCTCGGTTTTTGTTTCCCTCCGCTTCACTTCGGGAGACAAGTGACAAGACAACCTCGAGCTAAAATCTACTAATTTTTTCCCTTGATAATAAATAACTATAGTTAATAACTATATAACTATATTGTTTCCTTATACATGGTTTATCCAGTTTGTTTTAATAATTTCTTGATCAATTGATATTTTAAAAAAAGCTTACAAAATGAATTTATTTACAGTCCAACTTCACAATATTTTGATGGCAACTCCTCAATCACATTAAAAATAATATTAATTTTTGATTTTAAGACGAACTTTAAAATTAATCTTTTTTAATATATATATATACTTCATTCAGATTACTAATTAGAATTTACCCTTGTCCAAATAAATATTTCATACTATTTAATAATTTTAATGTTAAATTTATTAAATAAAAATATATTTTGAATTTAAATTTAAAAGAAAACCGACAGCTATAATTGAAAATTCAAAGAAAAAGTATTGCCACTCATAAATAAAATGCTATAAGCCTGCAACAAAAACGAGAATTCTATTCTAGATTCACGTAGAAGAATCCATTATTTATAATTTTCCTATATTAATTGAACATCGAGGATTCGGCAAAACTTCAAAACGTATTTTGACATATTCATGTTTACAATCTTCAATTAAAAACAATTGAATTTAAAAACACAAGATGAATCATTTGCAAAATGATTTAAATCTTAACAGTAAAAATACATCAAATAAAAAAAATTCTTCAAATAATAAAACATCAAACTCATCAACAAAACCAAAAAAAACAATTTCATCAACCCCTGCAAGCACCGTCAATACATCATTATTCCACAATTCAAATAGTAATGATGACAACAAAGATGATAGCGATAAGGAAAAGCATAAACTTTATGCTGGAATTAGTTCGAAATTTGTTAAATGTGCATGGGAACAAATCGATAAAGGTGATATAGATGTAAATCAAGATGTTTTTTCCAAACTATCTGAAGATGTTACGTATAAATTGTGGGAGGTTGCTAATAATATAAAAACATATGCACGTCATTGTGGCGGTGTAGTGACAACAAGCTTAGTAAATGATGTGTTAAAAGATTCAAATGTTCCGCCTGTATTAGGATGTGATAATTCTCAATGGGATAAAATTGAACTTGATCGTTCGTATTTCTTTCAAACCGATAGTATCATTAGTTTAAGCGATGAATATTCAAAAGAAATAAATCAAAACGATGATTGTGTAGAGCTTTCACTGACAACGTCATGGAGTAATACCCATAATAATAAAATAGAAGATCTTCAGGATTTTTGTGAAAAATTATGCAATGCGATATTCATTGGATTTGAAGACAGTATACAGATTGCATTAGATTTAGCTGCATCTGAACCTAATATCAATTGTTTGCTTAAACAAATTTTTAAAAATATATCAGATCAGTTATTGGATGATTTTAGTAATGATTTGTTGGAACGTTGTTTGAAATTTTTGAACGCAGTTGCAAATAATCCATACACAAGAGATTCGTTTATTGATGTTGAATTGATAACGATTTCAGAAATATTAATTTGTATTTTAGTTGGACCAAAACCTATCAATGAAAAAGAGTTTGAAGATAAAAAACGAATGAAATATGATAATGAATTTTTAGCAAAACTTAAAACTCAGCACATCGTTGATGTGTTGGAAGATAATTATACTGGATTGTATTCTCCGTATGAAGATCCGCCGATTTTAATTCGTAATCCATTAAGTAAAATCGAAAAACCAAAATCCGAAACAATAAAAACTGAAGATACAAAAGATGATATCAAACCGGTTGTAGAAGTTAAATCTGAGTTTGATCAAACAAATCAATTTTGTTCGAATAAAGTTTCACAAGAAGAATCGTCTTTATCACAAACAACACTGCAAAATGATATTATTATGGATGTTGACTCGTATCAATCCGATCAGCAAATGAGTAACAATAGTAATCAAGATATAATTCAACAGATAAACCAGCAAGAAGGAAATGAAATCGAAGATCCAGATTTTACAAATTTTAAAAACGAATGTGAAGAACTTTTTGCACTCATGGAAGAGATTCGAAATTCAAATCAAACAATAACCGTTCAAAATGATTTTTCTATTAAAAATGAAAAAGCACCAAAAATTAAACCTGAAGATAGATACGATAATGAATTAGTTAACAACGAAAGTATAAATATACAAAACATAAATTTATTACAAGTGAAAAAAGAACCAGAAATACTTAAACCAATGAATAATATTAAAATGGAGACAAATCACCAATTTCACCATAACATTAAACGAGAGAAAGAGACCGGTGAAGATGACTATATTTTTCAATTTGATACCAATATTGAAAGTAACGATCATGATGAAAATGAACAAAAATTTATAAATAAACGTAGCCAATCCGCATCTCCACCTCAACCATTTCGAAATTATTTGAAGACGTATACAAATATGTGTACATCGGATATGATTTTATCGGTGGCGTCTACTATAGGAGTTATGTCATCGAAATGGGGATATTTTGAAAATATTGCGTTATTAATTCTTAAAGCGAGGATGAAACGTTTCTTTCGAAAAAAGAAAAGTTGCTGGAATAAAGCGAACTGTGACTGGTTAATTAGAATTATTTATGGATTATGGGCGGTTGGTGAAGAAGGAATTGGTGAATTTTTTTATTATACAAAATATATTGATCCTAACGTTATGCCAAAATGGTCATATTGTCATTTAAATATTGCCGCAGTTTTTCTTCGAGGAAAATCTCATAAAGATATTTACGAATGGCTATATCAAGTTTGTGGTGATAGTATTCTACCGAATATGATATATTTTTCAAAACAACTAGAAAAATTATCGGAAAAACAAATCGTGTATAAAAAGCTAGATACATATCGAATAATTCCAAAACTATATTTAAAAACGATAAACAAAGTTACGACAAGATGTAATGAAAATCTTCAACCATTTTTAATCAACGATAGTAAAATCGAAAAAAAGAATATAATATGGAAATACTCGGGATGTCGCATAAATAATGCTAAATTTAAGAAAATCGTTAAAATTGAGAAGTTAGAAACTAAATTAAATGAAACAAATTTATTTAATCAAAAAATTGTAATTGGAAAACGCAAAATTATGACGGTCTATACTAATGAATACAAACCGAAAAAATTCGTTCATATAAGTAATTATAATTTGTAACGAATTTGATAAAAATTAAATTATTATAGTAGAAAAATGTGTCTTGAATATTTTCACCTTAAACCAACCAAAATGTATCATATTTTTTCAACTTGCCAACACAACAAATTACTATATGAATACATATAATCTAGGACAATCGTGAAAATGGAATATGAAAACGAAAGAGTTTTAAAATTAATATATCCTAATGGAATTCCATGTAAGTTAATATCTGTGAATAAAGTATATTAAACATACTGATTATATTTTTTTATTCGATAGCTAATCTACAAGATAATTCAGAGTTTCTGGAATTTCTATACAAGCTCGGTTCATACAAAGTAGATCAAATAAAAAAGGATCAAATACGATTGAATGATGACCATAAAACAATTGTTGAACAAACACAAGATTTAGCTATAACTAACTACAAAACTTTTATTCGCACATCGGAGTGCTCCCGTGAAATTTACAATGAATTCTTAACAACGGAAAAGAAATTAGATTGTTTAGTTGAAAATGTTCCAAATTTAATAGAAAAATGTGAAACGTTTATGAAATCAGCCAATGATATAAATGCATCAAGACGGCTAAATACATTAACGTTAAAAAGAAATGCTCAGATTCTAGAAATTTTGGAATTGCCACAGTTAATGGATATATGTATTAGAGAAGGGCAATATGAAGAAGCTTTAGAATTAGCTGCATATGTCCAACGAATGGGGAGCAAACATGGACATGTTCCAGTGATTCAAAATATTATAAGTTCGATTGAAAGTTCTTGGTATACAATGTTGACGCAACTTTTATCACAATTACGAACGGATTTGCAACTCCCAAAATGTTTACAAGTTGTGGGTTTTCTAAGGCGAATGCAAGCATTTACTTCAAGTGAATTGAAACTAAAATTTTTACAAGCAAGAGACAATTGGTTTCATACAATTTTGGCTGGTATTCCAAACGATGATCGTAAGTTGAGATGTTTTTATTTATTTTTTATACAAACGTTTATTTTTTCTGGTAGGTACAATGTGTGCATATTTCCACTCCAATAAAAATTGTAAAAGTGGTTCCTTACATAGGGTGACCATCCGTCCTCTCTTTAGAGGATTTGTCCTCTTTTCGACCTCCGCTCTTTTTGTCCTACCTCTTTTTGACATCATAACCCTTTTTGTCCTCTATTGGCAGTTTGTCCTCTAAATGTCATCTTTTTGTCCTCTCAATGTCCTCTTTTTAAACTTTTCTTGCATAATTCAGTCAAGCTGACGAAATAAGAAGACGATAAGATAAGAAGACGATATACCACAGAAACAAAAATCATATCACATAATCAAACATAATTCAGTCATACCAATTGCCAACAAAGGCAAACTACATTGACAACAGCATCTTTCATAAAAAATACAGAAAGATAATACCGTTTCAATAGAGATTTCCAGTCGCTGAAAGAATTTTTCGTGACATCAAAAGAAGAGGATACATCATCGGCCTGTGAAGCTACTTTAGCGTACCACACACAGCATTATTTTAAAAAGTTTCTTCAAAGTCGTGTCTAAAGATAAACAATTTAATGAAAAGCTGTCACATGAAAAATGGTTGAATTTTTTGCTACAGTTCCAAATGAAGAACAACATTCAGAATTTTAGAAATTTTGTCAATATTTCTTTGCCATTCCAGCACATAGTGCTGAAAAAAAAGAAAATCAAGTCATACAAGACAGACGTGTTTCTTTTTTTTTCTTCTAGGAAAATATATTTATATTTTTAATTATAATTAATTTTATTTTTAACATATATATATATTTGCTGTTAATAAAGTAATAAAAACTTCCAATGGTTTGAAAAAACAACTATAACATGGATTTTGAATGTGCAAAGTGTCTTAAATCCAGTAGATCACAGCAGTTGGATATAATTTGCAGTGGTTTTTGTGGAAAAAGATTTCATAGAAAGTGTGTACAGTTTGCTGAATATGATGTGGAGTTAATTAAAAAAAAACAAATGTAAACATTTTTTATGTGAAAATTGTGTGGATAAATATGATACAATTAAAAAAGACTATGCTAACATTTTAAAGGTTATTGATCAATCTATATTCAATTTCAGCAAAGTTGATAATAAAGTTGACACTGTTATTGATTCAATAAAAGAACTGCAGAATACCGTTATAAATCTTGATAATAAATCTGAAAAGCAAACAAAAAAGTTATCATATGGACATATGCAGAGTGTTAAATTGATATCAAGAGCTTCTTATGCTGATATTGTAAAACAAAAATCAGTGGTTATTATTAAACCAAAAAGTTTGCAAACCTCAGAAGTTACAAAAGCTGATGTCAAAGGAGTAATTGATCCAAGTAATTACAATTTAAGCGGGATTGTGGATAAAAAGGATGGAAGAGTAATTATTCTATGTGATGATAGTGATACTGTTGAGGGTATAGAGAAAGTAGCTAAGGATAGGCTGAATATTAACTATGATGTTGTAGTTCCTGGAGTTAGAAAACCTAAAATTCTTATCGTTGGAATGTCGGAAAAATAAAAGAGTGAAGAAATGGTTCGAATGATTATCAAACAAAACAATTTAAAAGATGATGTAAAATTTATTCGATTGAAAATCTAAAAAATGAAGAGAAATTCAATGCAGTAATCGAGCTCAATACTAATGATTTTAAGATGATATTGGAAGTGGGAAGGTTGAAAATAGGCTGGGATAGTTGCAGGGCGTATGAAAGTTGATGTACGCAGATGTTTTAAGTGCTTAGGGTTTGGACATAGAAGCGATAGATGTTCTATGATGTCAAGAGTATGTTTTAAATGTGGAGGTAATCATCTTTTTAAAGATTGGGCATTATCCTAGTTTATCCCCCCAAATAGATTTGCGTTTTTTTTTCAGATAAATAGAAAGATTAGGTCCTCTGCATCCTAATTATGAAAAAAAAAATTTGCGGAAATGAGGGGGTCAAAAGTTATAAAGGATTAAACTTTCAATTTTACCTTGGTCCCCCTGTGTTTTTTAGACTTTGAAATCAATTTTTAAATTTTTTTTTGACTCAATTCTGCGATCTTGCACAATTTCGATCAGAGATAGCACCGACCCCCCCCCCCCCCCCCCCCCACCCAACGCGACCCACTCCACGCCCCCCCCCTCGCACGTCCGCGACGCGGAAAAACGCGGGGGGTGGGGGGCGCCGCGCGAGAGGGGAGGGGGTCGGTGCTATCTCTGATCGAAATTGTGCAAGATCGCAGAATTGAGTCAAAAAAAAATTTAAAAATTGAATTCAAAGTCTAAAAAACCAAAAGGGGGACTAGGGTAAAATTGAAAGTTTGATCCTTTATAACTTTTGATGAATAAAAAAAAAATAAAAAAAAAAAAATAAAAAAAAACCAAAGGGGACCAAGGTAAAATTGAAAGTTTGATCCTTTATAACTTTTGACCCTCTCATTTCCGCAAATTTTTTTTTTCATAATTAGGATGCAGAGGACCTAATCTTTCTATTTATCTGGAAAAAACGCAAATCTATTTGGGGGGATAAACTAGGATTGTACCAAAGATTGTGTTGTGCTAGAACACAGTTGTGTGAATTGCAAAAGAGTAAATGATGCGTTAAATCTTCAACTTGATGTATCACATAGTGTTTCAGATAGAATGTGTCCATCTCTATTAAGAAGAATTGAAACTGTAAAGAGCAAAATTTATAATCGAAATGAGTAATTTAAACCGTAATAATAATAATAATAATTTGAACTGTACTACTCAACCCTTGAACGGAATTTGTATTCCTAATATTGTTTTGAAGTCGACACTTAATACCAGAAAAACTTTGAATATATGTCATCTTAACTCTCAAAGCATCTTACCTAAAATTCCTGAAATTAGATCTATTTTTGCTAATGTAAATTCACATGTGTATATGAGACCTGTCTTAAATCGTATATACTGGATAGTGCCATAAAACTTGATGGTTATAATATTTTTAGGAATGATAGACCTGGTATGCGTGGAGGGGGTGTTCGTGTTTTTGTTAAATCTTCTATTCCAGTTAGTGTGTTGTTTGAATCGTCTGATTCGAAATTTAATATTCTCTGTTTAGAGTTGTTTGTATCACGGGAAAGAGTATTTCTTGGTGTGGTGTATAATCCACCTGATAGTACCTTTCTACCTGAACTGGAAAAGCTGTTGGATGACTTTTCAATGATATATTCAAATTTTTTATTAGTTGGGGATTTTAATTATAATCTGCTATCTACTACTAGTGAGAGTTTGGAGTTTAAAGATATTCTTGAGAGATTTTTAATTAATCTTTGCAATAGTGAACCGACTCATTTCTGCTCAACATCTTCCTCATTAATTGACATTGTTCTGTCGAACTCGAATAAAGTTTCATTTTTGAATCAAATATCGATCCCGGGCATCTCTCGGCATGATTTGTTATTTTTTTCGTACAATATTATACCAGGGATTGTTAAAAAAACTATAACGTATAGAGATTTTACAAACATTGATAAGGATAAATTGATATCTTATTGTTGTAGCTTACCATGGTTTGCAATGTATGATATTCCTGATATCGATGATCAATTAACATTTTTTAATGATATGATTACACATTTAATGGACCTATTTGTACCTTTTAAAACAATCGTGGTTAATGTTAATGAACCCAAATGGTTTACGAGTGAAATTAAATGTAAAATGAAGGAGAGAGATAAGGCCTATCTTAAATGGAAAAGTTTTCGTACCTAAGAAAGATGGAATTTGCGTAATAGGGTTAATGTTTTAAAGCGTCAATCACAAAATAATTTTCTGGATGAAAAACTTGATCCTAAGTTACCTTCAAAAGTTTTTTGGAGGAATATAAATAGTATTGGTATTGGTAAGAGTGAATTTGATCAATCAACGTGCCCGTTTTTACCTAATGATCTGAATGCAAATTATTGTAAGCCAGCTAATAATAATTTGGCGTCAACTTCGACAACGGCTATGGATTTTGCAGATATAGATGATGATACTCCCCAATTGAATTTTGTAAATATTTCTCATGCTGAGTTGCATTCATCTATTTACTCAATCAAATCTGAAGCGGTGGGCTTAGATTGTATTTCGCTTAAATTTATTAAACTTATCTTACCCGAGATTTTAAATAGCATTCTATATATTTTTAATAACTGCATTACGCGGTCATACTTTCCAAAAAATTGGAAAATTGCGAAAATAACTCCGTTGCCAAAAGTTAAAAAACCCACATCCTTTTCTGGCTTTAGACCGATTAGTACCTTACCAACTCTATCAAAAGCTTTTGAGATAGTGATTAAAAGACAAATTTTGGTGTATTTAGAGCATCACAACATGTTTTGTGAGTTTCAATCTGCATATATAACTGGTCGTAGCACAGCATCGGCGTTGCTACACATTACACATGATATTCGTCGTAAATTATTCGCGATCGCAAGCTGTCGAAGTGTTTGGTTGTCTCTCTGATGTCATGCCACTTGCATGTGGAGTACCGCAGGGCTCTGTGCTTGGGCCTCTTTTATTTTCTCTATTCATAAATGATATTTCTTCATGCCTAAGATTTTCTAAATTTCACCTGTATGCTGATGATTTGCAATTATACATATATGACAAAATAGTAAATAAAAATGAATTTATAGAAAAACTCAATGAAGATTTAGTGAGAATCTATAAGTGGTCTCTTGAGAACAATCTGAAACTTAATGCTGCTAAGTCACAAGGCATTTTAATTTATAAATACATGTTACAACCGTTTGATTTTCCTCCGGTTGTCCTTAGTAATAATTGCATAGCTATTTTACCTGTTGTACGTAATTTGGGACTCTTGATGGATTCAAAATTGTTATGGAATGAGCAGATTAATAATATTTGTGGTCGAGTTTACGGGATACTCCGTGTTTTGTGGAAACTTACAAAATTTGCTAATGTAAAACTTCGGCATAAGTTATTCATGTCTTTTATTTTGCCCCATTTACTTTCTTGGGATGTTGTGTTGTATGGAATGCTTGAAAAATGTATGTATAAATTGAAGATGTTGCTCAACGCATGAGTTAGGTATGTTTTTTCTCTACGAAAATATGATCACATTTCAGCATTTGCTGATAAATTATTAGGTTGTGGCATTAAATAGTTTTTTAAGTTTCGAATTTGTGCTTATGTTCATAAGATTTTGCTCCGTATCTTTTTAAAAAGATTCAAATGGCGTGCTCTTTGCGCACTGGGCATATAATGCTACCGGCAAATAAATCAAAAATTTTTAACTCTTCATTTTTTGTCCTTGGGTTGAGTAAGTACAAAGAACTTCCATTTAGTTTAAGAATTTGCTCATCTATGGCGAAATTTTTAAATATGTATAAAGCGCACTTTAATTTTGTATATTGTATTTAAATATTTGTATGATATTGTTATTTTTTGTTTTTGTATATTATATCTCTTATTTTTAAATATGTGTCTGTGATACTGTCGTTATATGTATTGTAAATAAAAGCTTTCAGCTTAGGTACATTAAAATAAATAAATAATGCAAACATAGAACTAATATTCAGTTTGATGAATAGTGGGACTGAGGAGCATAACAGGGGTATGTTCCGAAACTTTACTATAGCTAAATATTTAATTCACCAATCAAATCACCGCATTAAAATATTTAATAACCTAGTTAAATAATTTCTGAACGACGATCATTAATGTCGTGTTCTTTTTGACAAAAAAAGTGATCTAAGAGCAAAAAAAGCAACTGTCAGATCACTTTTTTTTTGCATTTCGTATTCTTTTTGTACAAAAAATTGCTCTTTTTTGATCTGAAAATATTTTTTCTGAATCTAGATTTTTTGGTAGATCAAGTTGCAAATACAATAAATTTACACAAATACATTTACAAATCTGTAAAGTTAGTAAACAAACAAGACGCCATTTATTATTTTTTAATTATTATTTTTTAAGTGAAATAGTTATTTGTTTAAATAAATGTTTTGTTTAAATCGTGTTTTAAATCCAAAATTAATAAAAAATTATTTAATTAAATTCTATTAATTAACAAAAATATTAAATGAGAGTTCACAAACACAACTACAAAACTAGAAATCAAATTTTTGCACATTCGTTTTGTGAAAAAAACATCTTAAAAAAATCACTTTTTCTGCTCTGGCAAAAAGAAAACGACGTAAGTAAAATATTAAATACACAAATAATAATACAATCTGTTAAAATCGTATGTCAGAATAATTCTTTCATAAAATGTTTCAATTGAATAAAATTAAAACCGAAAAAATTAAAAACTAAGATAGAAATTACTAATGGTCCAAATACATGTGCAGAATTCTGCATGCAGCGAAATTAGAACATGTGTTGTTATATGAGAGCAATTACATGTAAATTCTGCATGCAGAAAAATTCTGCAAGATATCTCTAATTCTAATTTCGCTGCACAGAGGCAGTGCTACCACAATCAAAAAAACAAAAACTACTTGAAAACTCAGATAAAAATGGATGATTTTGACATTTTGTTTGAAAATGAATTATTTTTTATAACTCAAATAAAAATGAATGATATTTTTTTGAAATTGAAATTATTTTTGTAATGATTATTCGTTTATAAAGATATTTAAATATTCTAAATAATTCAAATTATAAAATAATTAAAACTAATATTGTTAATAAATAAATTTTTGGGAAAGGATTATCGGAAACAGTGGTATATGTTATTTGAACTTAAATTTTAATTTGGACATAAACGTTTTTACAGGCAACGATTCAATTATTTTCTTCTATTTTTTAATTAAAAAGACAGTTTTCTTTCACTTATAACTATTTCATAATACGTAAGAACACGAACTGTCGTTGTTACGAAAATTCTGAACGTCAAATATATAAAAATTCTGCACATCTATTTTAGATGCAGATATGCATGCAGCACTGCGTGCAGACTTTCTGCACATGTATTTGGACCATAAAGCCGTGCATTCACATAAAACAGAAACAGAAACCGAATTTCATACAAATTTGACAGAAACAGAAACCTAATTTAGAAACAGAAACTGAAAATTCGTCTGTTTTGTCTGGACCAGAAACATTTAAAATTTAATTGTTTCTGGTCCAGAAACTGTCACGTGACCATAATATTTTAAATTTATGTAACGCGATTGTTTATTATTTTAAGAAATAAATATTTAGTCAAAAATAATTTACGCTGAATTTAGCTCGATTTTTTTTGATGGATATTATTATGTGCGATAACGAAAAAAATAAATTTCTTCTTCACTACACATTACAAAATTGTGTTATTTTTTTATTTATATGAATGAAAAATAAAATACACAGTTTATTGAATTACAATATTTTTTTTATATTAATATAATTTTTTCAATTTTAATTGGGTTAAATATATATGGATTGGGTTAAATATATATATTTTAATTTTGGCATATATAATATAATATGACAGCTGCCATCTTAAAATTCGGTTTCTGTTGCTCAAAAAAACTTGATCTGAGATCAAAAAAATTAGCTGTCAGATCAAATTAGCTGTCAGTTTGTGTTCTTTGGCAAAAAAAGATTGATTTATTTTCTGATCTAGATCAAGTTTTAAAAATCTAGATTTTTTGGTAGATTTTACAAACACATTGATATTTTATTTTTAATTGTCAAATTTATGTAAACAAAAAAACCCGCCATTTTAATTATTATTATTATTTTGTTTAAAAATAATTTATTATTATTTAAATTACTACTTAATAATAAAGTTATTACAAATAAAATGATAAAACGTAAAATCTATCATTTTCAAATGTAAACATAACCAAACATATCAACTGATAGAACAAAAAGTCAAAACAATTTACTACTACATTTACAAAAGTAGATTGATTTATTTTAAGCTGTTCGTTGGCAAGCAATTAAATCAATCTTTTTTCGATCAAGCCAAAAAACACGACATTAATTTTTTAATAAATGTGGGCGTAGTGTGTTTCTGAACGCAAACAGCTGTCAAATAGTTAAATATTAACTTTACTATTTCGTTTCTGAACGACCGTATTTAAATATTATTTAAATATAGTTAATTAACTATATTAAAATTTCGGAACGTACCCCAAATTTGATGTTGAAACTATTGAGAGTATTGTATGTATAAAGGTCTTACCTCATCTACGAAAAGTTTTTCGTCTTCAGGGATTCATTTCTTATATTCGTCACCCATACCTGTTTGCATGAGAAAAAAAAGGAGAGCATGTCATGCGAGAAATATATAAACTGCTGGAAATTTAAATTCAAGATTTTATTAAGAGTTTAGCAATGGATCTAACCATTATGTAGTTTAGAATTCTAAGACACTAGAAATGAATGTATTCAATTGAATAGAATGAAAAATTGCTTTGAAAAGTGAAAGATCCGTAACAAAAGTTTTATCTCAATTCCGGTCGGTTCGGGGAATCGAACGTCGCTGGTCGAGTTGGTTAAATGGTTAACCATATAAACTTTGATCAGAGGGACGCCGGTTCGATTCCCCGAACCGACCGGAATTGAGATAAAACTTTTGTTACGGATCTTTCACTTTTCAAAGCAATTTTTCATTCTATTCAATTGAATACATTCATTTCTAGTGTCTTAGAATGCTGGAAATTTGACGAAAAAATTCAAAACTGCAAGAATAATGACGAAATTCTTTTCAGAATTAATCAGTAAACCAATTAACTGCAGCAATTTATCTTCGGCAAATCTCAACCGCATATTTTCTTGACGATATTTTTTATTGAAAAAAGCCGAAATAAATTAAATTTCCAGTTTATTACATGTTTTCATTAAGTAATATAATTGATTCTAATTTAAAATAATTTTTTTTACAAAATATTTTTAAAATACATTCCCGCTTTATATTTTTTATTGTAGTTTTTTTTTTGTTGATTTTTTGACAATATTTTGAATTTTTATGTAAAACATAAAAAAAGTGTGTGAGTTGTGTGAAACATAAAAAAAGATAAAACAAATACTTATTTCCTTTTAAAAACAATAGATATGAATAGTAAATGATTCGTAAATAAACACAATCAACTGTTTGTCTCTTTCAAACAAAAAAATTGTAGTTTGATCTGCTCGCCACCTGTGTTCGTTTTCAAGAAGCTTGTCTTGAATCCCTGAAGACGAAAATCTTTTCGTAGATGAGGTAGGACCTTAAAATTTAATTTCAAAACCGTTTCATGCGATGAATTTTTCACTTTAATTCAAAAGGACGCTCTAATGCCCGATTTAGGCCCGCTATACACTTGAGCTAAGCTATGCGAACTATGTTTTTTGTATATAACGTAATCAAATGGATGACTATAGGGCGATTTTTCTGTTCCTGTGTTTACCGCAATAGCGCTGCAAAAAGGGGATAAGAGAAAAAATCACAAAAATTTTATATGGAATTCCATACAAAACACAATTTGAATAATTTTAAAAGTTATCTATGAAATTTCTCATTTTACTACAATTAAGTAATTTAAATTTGTTTATGAAGTATTATTGACAATATATTAAGCATAATATATAAAATATTTTCTTTTCTTCTGTCCGTAAAACAAATACGAAAATAGGTTAAATTTTTCATACAACTGCGTATGGGAAATTTTGGCAATTTTTATGTTTCTTTTTTGAGCGACTTAAGAATAATATTTTATATATTACGCTTAAAATATAGTAAATAATACTCCATAAGCAAATTAAAATTGTTCAATTGTGGTAAAATGAGAAATTTCATAGATAATTTGTAAAATTATTCAAGTTGTGTTTTGTATGAAATCCCATATAAAAGTTTTTGAACTTTTTCTCTTATCCCCCTTTTGCAGCGCCATTGCGGTAAACACCAGAACAGAAAAATCGCCCTATACACTTGAGCTAAGCTTACAGCTTAGCTCAAGTGTATAGTCATCCATTTGATTAGGTTATATACAAAAAACATAGTTCGTATAGCTTAGCTCAAGTGTATAGCGGGCCTTATAGTCGGTAACGTTAACTTAACGTTAACTTTAACTTAACCGTAACTTAAGACACTACAAAAATTTGATTTATATGCTGTGTGCGAACTGACGAAATAATGACAGAACACAATTTTTGGTGAAGGTGAAATTTGTAAAAACAAAATTTTGACATTAGGTGAAATTTTTTTAAATTTTTATGTTTGCTGTTAATAAATATATATAATATATATACTTATACAAATATTACTTTGGCAATTAAAAAAACTTCTGTAATAAATTGATGTTCCTTATGAAATTATTTGTTATGCCTACTGTCCTACATTCTAATATGAGTCGCTGCAGTTGTTGTAAACATCACTTGAGTCATCATTTTCTGGATTAAGTACTTGATAAAATACTTGCACGATGTACCGTTTTTTTACAACTTCAACGCGTGACTGACGCTTTCGGTTACAGGATTGGAGTAACTGACAATCACAAAACTTATTTTTAATTAATATTCTACTCTCAAACGAATTTTCAGGTTTTATAAAGTAGTTGTAAGATACATGGTTTTTTTACAACTTTGGAGCTCCACCCACGCCAAACGCTAACGAATCCAGCTGACTGACTGAAGACTATGTAACATAATATTAAAAAATCAGCCTTTATAAAGTGCTTGCAATTTTATGTCGCTCAGCTCTCGGACTAATTCCTTAAAAGTAAAGGATCGCGTACACATATCTTTTTTAAATGATGTCAAAAACAGACCAAAACAAAAGATACGTAAACGCCTGTGTGCGAATAAGACAAAACAAAATCACTTTTTTTAAAAAAAGATGTCAGTCGTGTATATTTCGCAAAATTTTTTGCCGACTTTGTCCGAAAAGATGAAATGTTTGTCTTTTTTATATTTTTTAAACATGTGTTAGTTAAAAAAAATTATACACACTATGATACTTTTCTAAAATAAATTTTGTTTCTCGATAATTATGATTTATATGATCGATTCTCAAAAAAAAAATAAATAAAACAAAAACTTATTTTATTTTACACAAAATTAAACAAAAAATTTCGAAATTCTATTTAATAAAATAAAATTTTTTAGGTTAAGAGCATTTTATTATTTATTTTCGGATAACATCGGTATAAAAATTAGCGAAATAGACACGATTGACATCTTTTTTAAAAAAAAGTGATTATGTTTTGTCTTATTCGCACACAGGCGTTTACGTATCTTTTGTTTTGGTCTGTTTTTGACATCATTTAAAAAAGATATGTGTACGCGATCCTTAACAAACTGATTTTAAAATCAAAATTTAAAATAATAAAATTCGAAATAAAACATTTGATACAAAATTTAAAAATAAAAAATTTCATTTTGTATTAATTTCATGCTGATAATTGGCTTTAAAGTCGCTCATTCTATATCCTTTGCAATTTTGTAATAAATAAAATTTTATTTGTATGGACACTTGCAATTAAATTTAAGTTTTCTTCAGTTTTTATACTAAACGTCAAAAAATCCTTAACAAAATCTTTAAGATAGAATGAAATGAACTTTACGTTAAGTTAACGTTATAAGTTTGCGTTAACGACTATATAAATGCTCTAGTGCAGTTTCATACATTTGTACTTTACGTTAAGTTAAAGTTACCGACTATAAATCGGGCATAAGAGCAATACGATCCAACGAAGTATATTCAAAGCCTTGAAGTCATTGAAGTCTGCTAGTCCTCTTATTCTTTTAATTATTTAATAATTAATTACCTTTCACAAAAACAAGAAGTTAAATCATATGAATTGTGGTGATAATAGCTAGTAAATTAAAATTTTTAAGTTAATAAAAAGTGTGTCCTCTTTTTATTGGAATTGTCCTCTTTTTTACTTGGATTTCCTGTTTTTGCTATCAGCAGTTCTGGTCACCCTATCCTTACACACCGTGAAGAATCAAATTTATCTGCATTTCAGTTTGGTTTAACTTTACTTTGATTTGGACAGACGATCTGCAGTATAAAGTGTGACAAATTTTTGAAATTTGTCAACTTTGTAGAAGACTGGATATACTGTTGTATCCGCTCTTATAAACATTTTTGGATTGGTAATGTTTTGGTGATCCGATCCGGTCGAAAATTTAAAAAAAAAAAATGTCATCTAGATCCCAAGACAGTGGAAGATAGAGAGATGTAATGACCGACTTCAAAGACCGAGCATGCTGCATATTCGTTTTTTGTTAATTGGGCAACATTCTCCCATAGCACATAATTCTGCAATTAAAAAATAACATTTATTTTTTTATAATTTCAGCACAACAACATCTAATAAAAACGGTCGAGCTGACACGCATAAATCTCTTCAATGTAATAACCCAATACAAAGCTATCTTTTCGGAAGACGAAATATCCTTAACCATACACGATCTTTCAACGAATGACACAAATAAAATATTCTACAGCTGGCTGCATGAAAAAATAGAAAATTTTCTACAAACATTAGAAAATGATTTAAATTTAGGTGTTACATCGTTAGACACTGTTTTAGGACAGTGCATGTATTTTGGATTATCATTTAGTCGGGTTGGGACAGATTTTCGTGGTCTAATGGCACCAATATTCATTAAAGTTATTTCACAAAATTTTAGTAGTTCAATTATAAAAATAACACGAAAATTTGAATCAGATATTGATGGTTATACATTAATCAATAAATTTGCAACGGGTTTGACAAGAAGTACATCATCCGGTCAACATGATGGCAATTCTCCTCCAGAAACTTTGCTTGATTTTCTACCATTGGCTATTTACTGTAACGGACTTTTAACTATATTTAACGAACTTCGGTTGTGCTCACCGATAGCTATTGCAGACAGTGTCACAAATACAATACAAATCTCATTGGAAACAATTAGTCGTTGTATTTTGTCTTTTTATCGACAGGAACAGCAAGCGTTTTCATTAACTGAACGTCAAAACTTTACAAAATTATGTTCTTGTTTTGCTTACGATTTAATTCCATATATCCAGAATGCTGTACATATAATATTTCCAATAGGTAGTTTGGCATCACATTTAGGGATTAACAGCTTAATACTGCAACAAGAAGGAATCACATTTCTAAAGCCGAAATCTATTTTAGAACCAATAAAGCATCTTCTTCCTGATAAAATTGAAAGTCTAGCTTCAATATCACAGGATAGAGAGATTAATGAGAATGTAAATGTATCTATTGTTGCGGGTAATTAAATAATTTAATTTTAAATGATTGTTTCTAAGAACCACCGCTTCAATGATGAACCCGACTAGTTCTAATAAAATAAAAATTTATAAAACTGAAAAAGATAATTAAAGAAACATGTCCATTAGAATATGTATCTACTTACCGGTAATTATCTGTCGAACATTTATAATTTTATGAATTCCATCTAAATAAAAATAGTAAAAATTACATCTACAATAAGCATAAGTTTATTTTCATAAAGTAAGTTGATTTTTCCATTTCTCTTTATTCGATAAAAATTAATTTAGGCAGTCACGATACAATTTTTATTATAATTTAACTTAAATTTATATTATTAATAAAATCTAATAATATTTTTTTTTTATATAATCTTGTTTTGTAAATTAAACTTATGTTAATAAAGTAAAACCATTACTTCTTTTAGACTACTTCCACAGCCACCCATTGTGCAGATATTTTTCTCATACGCAATTTTTTTGTTAAAATATTAAAAACTCGTTCCTTTGAGATTCCCACAGCGAAAGCTATATCAGACAATTTTAATTGTCTATCGTTCAACACCATCTCATGAATTTTATTGATAATTTCTTCTGTTGTTACACTTTTAGGACGTCCCGAACGATGTACATCTTGTATATTCATACGACCCCGTTTAAATTCTGCCATCCAATTTTTCACAGTCGCGTACGATGGAGCATATTCACCTAACACATTTTTCATTTCTTTGAAAATTTCCGAACCTTTCATTCCCTTTAAATACATAAACTTAATAACAGCGCGTTGTTCAACAAATTCCATTTTAAAAAGAAAACAAGTTTTTTCTTTTACTTTAGACGAATGCTAACAAAACAACAAACTATTTGACAGATATTAAATGTATTGCCATATGTAAGATGAAGTTTTATCACAAAAGTCATCACTGTAGCGCTGGCTAATTATCAATTATCCCTTGTATAAATCATACTCTTTTAAAAACTATATTATTATTACAAGCTCGTTCGTGTATTATAAATCCAGAATAAGTAGTCGTTAATTTTTAGACTTTATTTAGCAATATTTTATTGGTATAAGATTACACAAGAGACAAAAAACATTGGCATTAGGTAGCGATCTAATGGTGCTATTACACACAAATTAAATTCAGCTCCCATAATCAATTTTGCAGTTACCATAATCTGAAAAGTTGATGAAAAATATTTTGCATGAGAAAAAGAGGGATAGCATGCGCGAGATAGATATAAAAACTGCAAGAAAAGTTAGCTGATAGCAACTGAATTTTTGAAAAATTATTTGGTTTACTAATTAACTGCTAGAAAATTGTCAGATGATTTCATCTGCAAATTCAACCGGTTCAAAACCGATTATCACATTAATTGATTTTCATATTAAAATCATAATAATAATTATATTATATTAGGTATAAAATAATTGAATACATATTTTCAAGATTTTATTGTCAAAATTTTACGTTTTCTTTACGTATTTTCGATTCACATTTTTTTTTTTAAATCTTAGCGCATTTTCTTATTGTACAAGCTACAACAATTGCTCTATAATGTCTTGTCGCCATTTTGACGTTTGATTTGCTTTTACAGTATATAATTTATTTACAATTTATATAGCACTCATTTATATATAATCGATTATATAACATAATATCAATACTAAATAACTAATGATTTTTGTAGAAATTGTTGTTTAAAAATTAATATTACTTCGTAAAGTTATTTGTATTTTCTTGCAGTTTTTGATCTTTTCGCCATCTACAGTCAAAAATAATAAATACTATCATCTGAAAAGTTGATGATAGCAACTGAATTTAATTTGTGTGTAATAGCACCATTATATCCACACAATTGACACAATTTGTCAAGGTAAAACACAATTTGTGCCTGTCAATTTTAAAATTTGTGGAATTTGTTGAAGGGTTATAAAAACAGCATTTGTGCAAGCAAAACTTCAAATTAAATTTGACACATTGTACATGTACAAAAATTAAATAAATTTAAACTAATTTCAAACTAACTTACACAAAATATATCAAAATTGTTAAAAAAATTACATTAGCTCTGAATTATAAATAGATTTACAATATTTAGCACCAATTTTAATTTGTTTTTGTTTACATAACCTAAATAACCTATTTATTTTGACATAACAAACGTCAAAATAAACCCTGCACAAGTAATTTTTTTTCTGCCACAAGAAATATTTTTGTGTAATTTGTGTTGCACAAATTACACAAATTGTGATTTTAATGTCGTTTTATTTTTACCAAAAAATTTGCACTAAACACGCCCATTTTCGATCTAGATCGATTTTTTTTGACATTACGTATTCTATTTGACAAAAAAAAGCACTCTTTTTGCACTAGGTCTAGATTTTTTCGTAGAGCAAGTTCGAAATACAATAGAGTTGCACAAATACATTTACACATCTCTCAAAATTTGTAAACAAACAAAACGCCATTTAGTTATTATTATTTTTTTTTTAAGTTAAATAGTTATTGTTTAAATAAATCTTATGTTTAAATCGTGTTTTAAATTAAAAACTAATACAAATTATTTAATATAATACAATTAATTACTAAAACATTAAATGACAGTTTCACAAACAAAACTACAAAACTAGATCGAATTTTGTCATATTCTTTTTATGAAAAAAAAATCACTCTTTCTGCTCTGGCAAAAAGAAAACGACATAATGGTGCTATTACACACAAATTAAATTCAGTTGCTATCATCAACTTTTCAGATGATAGTATTTATTATTTTTGACTGTAGATGGCGAAAAGATCAAAAACTGCAAGAAAATACAAATAACTTTACGAAGTAATATTAATTTTTAAACAACAGTTTTTACAAAAATCATTAGTTATTTAGTTTTGATATTATGTTAAATAATCGATTATATCTAAATTAGTGGTATATAAATTGAAAATAAATTATCTACTGTAAAAGCAAATCAAACGTCAAAATGGCGACAACACATTATAGAGTAATTGTTGTAGCTTGTACAATAAGAAAATGCGCTAAGATTTGAAAAAAAAAAGTGAATCGAAAATACGTAAAGAAAACGTAAAATTTTGACATCAAAATCTTGAAAATATGTATTTAATCATTTTATACCTAATATAATATAATTATTATTATGATTTTAATATGAAAATCAATTAATTTGATAATCGGTTTTAAACCGGTTGAATTTGCAGATGAAATCATCTGACAATTTTCTAGCAGTTAATTAGTAAACCAAATAATTTTTCAAAAAGTCAGTTGCTACCAGCTAACTTTTCTTGCAGTTTTTATATCTATCTCGCGCATGCTATCCCTCTTTTTCTCATACAAAATACTTTTCATCAACTTTTCAGATTATGGTAACTGCAAAATCGATTATGGGAGCTGAATTTATTTTGTGTGTAATAGCACCATTAGAACAGCATTTGTGTACGTAACACTTGCCGCAATTAATATATAGTAACAAAAAATCTAGTGGGATAAGAACAGCAATTTGTGCAATTTGTGTGGATATAAGATCACCACGTTATTTGAGACATTTTTATGTCAGATATAACCGCATGTCACAAGAATAGAGCTTTTTCTTTAAACCTCAAATCGTTATATTGCTGAATGTAACCTGTCATATAACAATTACTAATCAGTAATTATGCATTAAAATTTAGTGCAACAATAATAATAATGCAACTATGGTAAAAACAACTGAAAGACAACACAAAGAAATAACCATTATTTAAAGTTTTCGAAATACAAATCAGCTGATCATAACCGTCAAGTTTTTTTCGTGGAAAAGGTCTATTGTGTTATGTCCTATAACCAGTGCTGTACCAACAGAATATTCATAAAAAACACACAAAATAGTATATTTTGCTACAAAAAATAAAATCACCGTTTTTTATTTAAGGCGCTTTCCAATCGAGTGAATTACTGAATGATCCACTTAAACTGAATTGTATTTCGGAATTTGTATGTTCCAATGGTAATATTCTTACTAGTTTCCCACCGCAGAAATTTACTATGTAGTATAGGAAATATTCGATATTAGTTTGATTTCTCACCGTTCATATTATTATTCATATATTATTATTGTAATAGTCTTATTTATAGATAATATATTTTTTTATTAAAAAAAAGATATTAAACGATGACACATTTATTCAAAAACTCACTTAAGACTAAAAGCAAACTTTTACATAATGTTTTTAACATATAAGCCTATTAATTATGATGATGAGCGTTCGCTCTCTTTCTATAACCTTTTATATACCGAAGTCATCACAATACCGTTGTGTCGATCTTCTCTTTTTTTAATTGACCTATTTTACATACATATATATATATATATATATATATATATATATATATATATATATATATATATATATATATATATATATATAAATTAGACTGGTCGTTAAAAACTAAATTTTGCGAGACGCCCCTTAGAAAAATTCTTTGTGGTCAAAAAACCACAACGGCACTAATTTTTTTTTTTTTAAGTCAAAAGAACACGTGCCGCAAAATCATCGAAGTTTATTTTTTGATAAAATTGGTTATATCTCATAAAATGTGCAGATGTCAAAAAAAATCATTTAATCTTTTTTGTAGGAAATTTAATTTTCTACAAAAAAGGTCCAAGTCATTTTTTTCTTAAAACCTATATTTCTGATGATATTTTGAAATAAAAGTTGAAATTCTTCGAAACTCAAAAAACCAAATGATGAAAATTTCGACGAAAAGTACTAATTTTGATTTTTTTTGTTACGATTATTTTTTTATACATTTCATTCTATAGCATAAGAAGAAAATTAGAACTTTTTCGTCATCTTTATTTTTTATGTTTTTTAAAAATTACGAAAACTTACAAGTTCATTTTCAAAATATCATGAGAACTATACGTTTTCGAGAAAAAATGATTTGGACCTTTTTTGTAGAGAATTAAATTTCCTACAAAAATGGTTATGTGATTTTTTTTGACATCTGCATATTTTATGAGATATTTGAAAAAATCTACGAATTTTTCAAAAAATCAACTTCGACGATTTTGCGGCACGTGTTCTTTTGATTTAAAAAAAAAAAAAATAATGCCATTGTGGTTTTCTGACCACAAAGAATTTTTCTAGGGGGCGTCTCGGAAAATTTAGTTTTTAACGACCAGTCTAATATATATATATATATATATATAAATATATATATATATATATATATATATATATATATATATATATATATATATATATATATATATATATATATATATATATATATATATATATATATATATATATATATATATATATATATATATATATATATATATATATATATATATATATATATATATATATATATATATATATATATATATATATATATATATATATATATATATATATATATTATATATATATATATATATATATATATATATATATATATATATATATATATATATATATATATATATATATATATATATATATATTATATATATATATACATACATATATCTGTACAACATCTCCCCCTTTAAATAAACAATGTAATATTAAGTACAAATATTAAATACTTTCTGATTATACATAAACCTAAATCAATGAGAATTAAATTTTTTTTTTTAAAAATTATATGCACTACATTCCTATGCCCCCTTTTATTTAAATTTTAATTAAATTAAAAATTATTAATTCACATAGGAAAATACCTAATACAAATTTAAGATATAAACAAAATTTACAAACAATATTTCTAACATTTTTGTACATTGTAGCAAATACAAATCCATAATCCAAAATTCACACTCTGTTCAATTTTATTCCCCATCATTTGTCTCAGCATGTCTTAAAAATGAAGAATTTCTACGTAATATCTGGCCATTTTCTAGCTCTACCCAATATGAACGAGGTGTGTGATGCCGTTTGTGTATGTTAGCCTTTATCCATTTGTTACCATGTTTCAACCAAATTTTTTGACCAATATTAAATTCATTTTTATAATGTGCATTTTTATTATAATATTTTGCCATGTTCCATTGCTTTGTCTCAAAATTCTTAAGCAAGTCTTGCGCAATATCTGACCTAAATAGATATTCTTTTCCTGGAATTAATGTTCTTGTTTTTCTATTCATCAAAAGTTCATTGGGACTAAGTCCGAGATCTTTAATTTCAGTGTCACGATACTCTGCAAGCATAATCCATAAATCTTGCTTGGCCTCAAATGCTTTAATTAATTCAGTAAATTATTTGTGATATAACATCACCCCGATGGAAAATCTCCCATCAAGAATAATATAAGAACTGAATCTAAAAAATTATGGTGCAAATTATGAAACTTTTTGCAATCCATACAATTTCAGAGCGATCTAGTTTCGAACCAATGAGAAAATTTTAAACTTTAAAAAAGTTTATCATTCTCATCAGGGCTAGCCGACTAGATAAACTCTACCAAAAAATGTCAACGCTAATGTATATAAACCAAAAATTAGGTTACAACTCTAGCGAAGTGTAAAAACAAAAAATTTACATAAACATACATTTAATAAATTCAGGTTTAGTCAATTAATTTCTCTGGTGATCACTGTTTTGTTATACTCTAGACATTCTAGTATTGAATAACAAACTTGTATCGGTGAGAGGAAGATGACTAGTCTTCACTTGTGTCTATTGACACATGATCAACAATTAATTCAGTAAATTATTTGTGATATAACATCACCCCGATGGAAAATCTCCCATCAAGAATAATATAAGAACTGAATCTAAAAAATTATGGTGCAAATTATGAAACTTTTTGCAATCCATACAATTTCAGAGCGATCTAGTTTCGAACCAATGAGAAAATTTTAAACTTTAAAAAAGTTTATCATTCTCATCAGGGCTAGCCGACTAGATAAACTCTACCAAAAAATGTCAACGCTAATGTATATAAACCAAAAATTAGGTTACAACTCTAGCGAAGTGTAAAAACAAAAAATTTAAATAAACATACATTTAATAAATTCAGGCTAGCCCTGATGAGAATGATAAACTTTTTTAAAGTTTAAAATTTTCTCATTGGTTCGAAACTAGATCGCTCTGAAATTGTATGGATTGCAAAAAGTTTCATAATTTGCACCATAATTTTTTAGATTCAGTTCTTATATTATTCTTGATGGGAGATTTTCCATCGGGGTGATGTTATATCACAAATAATTTACTGAATTAATTGTTGATCATGTGTCAATAGACACAAGTGAAGACTAGTCATCTTCCTCTCACCGATACAAGTTTGTTATTCAATACTAGAATGTCTAGAGTATAACAAAACAGTGATCACCAGAGAAATTAATTGACTACACCTGAATTTATTAAATGTATGTTTATGTAAATTTTTTGTTTTTACACTTCGCTAGAGTTGTAACCTAATTTTTGGTTTATATACATTAGCGTTGACATTTTTTGGTAGAGTTTATCTAGTCGGCTAGCCCTGATGAGAATGATAAACTTTTTTAAAGTTTAAAATTTTCTCATTGGTTCGAAACTAGATCGCTCTGAAATTGTATGGATTGCAAAAAGTTTCATAATTTGCACCATAATTTTTTAGATTCAGTTCTTATATTATTCTTGATGGGAGATTTTCCATCGGGGTGATGTTATATCACAAATAATTTACTGAATTAATTGTTGATCATGTGTCAATAGACACAAGTGAAGACTAGTCATCTTCCTCTCACCGATACAAGTTTGTTATTCAATACTAGAATGTCTAGAGTATAACAAAACAGTGATCACCAGAGAAATTAATTGACTAAACCTGAATTTATTAAATGTATGTTTATGTAAATTTTTTGTTTTTACACTTCGCTAGAGTTGTAACCTAATTTTTGGTTTATATACATTAGCGTTGACATTTTTTGGTAGAGTTTATCTAGTCGGCTAGCCCTGATGAGAATGATAAACTTTTTTAAAGTTTAAAATTTTATAAGAACTGAATCTAAAAAATTATGGTGCAAATTATGAAACTTTTTGCAATCCATACAATTTTAGAGCGATCTAGTTTCGAACCAATGAGAAAATTTTTAAACTTTAAAAAAGTTTATCATTCTCATCAGGGCTAGCCGACTAGATAAACTCTACCAAAAAATGTTAACGCTAATGATTATAAACCAAAAATTAGGTTACAACTCTAGCGAAGTGTAAAAACAAAAAATTTACATAAACATACATTTAATAAATTCAGGTTTAGTCAATTAATTTCTCTGGTGATCACTGTTTTGTTATACTCTAGATTTTCTAGTATTGAATAACAAAATTGTATCTGTGAGAAGAAGATGACTAGTCTTCACTTGTGTCTATTGACACAAGATCAACAATTAATTCAGTAAATTATTTGTGATGTAACATCACCCCGATGGAAAATCTCCCATCAAGAATAATATAAGAACTGAATCTAAAAAATTATGGTGCAAATTATGAAACTTTTTGCAATCCATACAATTTTAGAGCGATCTAGTTTCGAACCAATGAGAAAATTTTTAACCATAATTTGCACCATAATTTTTTAGATTCAGTTCTTATATTATTCTTGATGGGAGATTTTCCATCGGGGTGATGTTACATCACAAATAATTTACTGAATTTAAAATTTTCTCATTGGTTCGAAACTAGATCGCTCTGAAATTGTATGGATTGCAAAAAGTTTCATAATTTGCACCATAATTTTTTAGATTCAGTTCTTAAACTCAAATGCTTTATTTAGAAAATGTTTTCCTATTTGTACAGCACGTTCTGACATACCATTAGATTTAGGATACCGAGGACTTGAAGTTGTGAGTATTATATCGAATTGCTTACAAAATTTGTTCAATTCGAATGAATTAAATGGCATATTATCTGCAATAATTTCCCTTGGAATTCCATGAGTTGAAAAACTAGGCGTTAAATTATTGATGACTGCTAGAGCAGTTTTCCTACATAACGGTAAAACATCAATATATTTTGAGAAATAGTCTACCAATATCAAATAATCATTTCCTCTGAACTCACAAATATCTAATCCCAACTTTTAGAATGGAAAAAGAGGAATTTTATGCGGTATTAGAGGTTCTTGGCTATTAGCACTGCGAAACTTTTGACAAACTTCACACTGTTGTACCATGTTCTCTATATTCTGATTTATACCCGGCCAATAAAGCAATGAACGAGCCCTACATTTTGTTTTTTCAATTCCAAGATGACTCCTATGTAGCTCCGACAACATCTTTTCTCTTAGAGAAAACGGAACTAATAATTTTTCACCCAAAATATTAGGTTATCATCTGAAAACAGGTTTTCCCTAAATTTCCAATATAACTTTAAATCACTATCTACTTTAGTTTTATTATTTGGCCAACCAACTTTTAAAATTTCCTTCAATTTTTTCAAAATTGAGTCATTCTCTGTTTCCTCTTGAAATAGATAGATAGATCTATTTCAAGAGGAAACAGAGAATGACTCAATTTTGAAAAAATTGAAGGAAATTTTAAAAGTTGGTTGGCCAAATAATAAAACTAAAGTAGATAGTGATTTATCTACTTTAGTTTTATTATTTGGCCAACCAACTTTTGGTTGGCCAAATAATAAAACTAAAGTAGATAAATCACTATCTACTTTAGTTTTATTATTTGGCCAACCAACTTTTAAAATTTCCTTCAATTTTTTCAAAATTGAGTCATTCTCTGTTTCCTCTTGAAATAACTTTTTCTTTTCATCACTCACATTTATAGAATGAACTACCTCTGAAATATCCATAATTTCGTTTCCCTTCTCATCTTTATTATAGTATCTTGATAACAAGTCTGTAATAAATAAATATTTCCCGGCCATAAATTGTAGTTTTAAATTATAATTAAGTAGCTTAAGCCTCATTCGTTGTAATTTGGAGGAAGGAATTTTAGCTATTTCTTTTTTAACTATACCCAACAATGGTTTATGGTCAGTTATTATGGTTATACTTCGTCCATATATCCAATTATGGAACTTTTTGCATGCAAAACACATTGCTAGCATTTCTTTATCAATTTGAGAATAATTGCATTCAGCTGGAGTTAGACTCCTGGAAGCAAAGTTTATTGGTTTACCATCCTGCATAAGACAACATCCTATGCCATCCTTACTACTATCTGACTGTATGACAACTTCCTTCTCTGAATCAAATACTTGTAATATAGGAGAGCTACTTATCATATTCTTGACCTTGTTTAAACACTCTGTGTGGGCTGGTAACCAATTAAAAATTACATTTTTCTTAAGTAATTCTCTTAACGGAGATATAACATTAGACAGATTCGGAACAAATGCTTCTACATAATTAATCATGCCCAATACTTTTTGTAAATCTTTTTTCGAATTTGGATTACCTATTTCAGAAATAGCCTTTGTTCTGTTAGGATCACAGGATATGCCTTCTTCTGTGATAATATGGCCTAAGAAACTGACTTTATCGACTTTGTATTGGAATTTTTTGCTATTAAATTTTATATTTAGATCTTTAGCTCTCTGCATAACACTCTCCATAATGCGATCATGTTCTTCTTCACTCTTAGCTGATATAAGAAGATCATCAACATACACACTTACACCATCAATGTTTTCAAAATTCTTCTGATTATATTTTTGATATTTTTGAAAAATTTCTGGGGCGATTTTTAGTCCGAAAGGAAGCCTCTTGAACCTATAACACCCAAAAGGTGTATTAAATGTGCAAAGTTTACTGGACTCATCATCCAGTTTAATTTGCCAATAAGCTTCACGCAGGTCTAAAACCGAATAAATTTTTTTTGTTTACTAATTTGGATGATATATCTTCGAATGTCGGAATTAAAAAGTTTTCTTGCTTAATAGAATCGTTAAGGTCTTTTGGGTCAAGACATAATCTCAATTCTTTATTTGCTTTTTCCACTATTACCAAATTTGACATCCATTCCACAGGTTCATCTACTTTATCAATCACATCTCTATCTACTAAATTCGAAAGCGTTTCTTTCAATGGTTCTATTAATTTTAATGGAATTCGACGTGCTGGCTTGACTACAGGACTTACATTTTCTTTCAACTTAATTTTATAATTTGAGACAAAACAACCCAGCCCTTCAAAATTTTCTCTATGTTTTTGTAAAAACTTCTCTTTATCTTGAATATTATCTTTATTTATAGAATTAATTCGTTTAATCAAATTAAATTGCACACATGCTTCCAAACCTACTATTGGTACTGTATTTTCTTGAATAATTATAAACTCAATAACACTAATTTCATTCCTAACTGCACAAACAATATCACTTGCACCCACAATACTTAAGCTCGTACCTCCATATGATTCTAATTTTATATCAGATTCCTTGAGTATAACATTTTTTAATTTTTTTAAATATTTTATCGGTAATACATTTATTTGAGCTCCCGAATCCAATATAAATTTAATTATACTATCCTGAAGTCGAATTAATTCATACCAGGATTTATCATTACTATCTTCATAAATTGAATCAATATACAGAGTATCATTATCATCTTTTAATTTAATTTCTTTTATCTGTTTTACAAAACATGCTGAAGCAAAATGATTAGGCTTACCACAATTCATACATCGTTTCCCATATGCTGGACATTGACCTTCCATATGAGTACCTAAACAAAATCTGCATTTTTGGACTATGTTTCTGCTCTGCTGCCAATGTTGCCTAAAACGAGAATTGGAATTACTAAACTGATTAGAATTAAATTTTTTATATCCTGAATTTGAATAATTATTGTTTTCATTTTGAAATTTATTATTATAATTACTCTCTACTATTTTATTATGCATATCTAAACCTGATATCGAATTTTTATTTTCCTGTTGTGTTTGTGATGTCCTTGCAGTTCGAATTGCATCCATAAACGCCATAGAGGTACTCGGTTGTTGTATGTTAGTTAACTGTGCGTTTGTTGCCTCGGCTGCTCTCGCCATATCAATGACCTTGTCCAATGTTATTTTTGGATCTTCAAAAAATCTCTTTTGCAGGTTTTTATCAGAAACGCCCAATGCAATTCGATCACGCATCATTCTATCTTCATCCACAAATTCACAGGTTCGAATTAACTTTTTGATATCCATAAGAAACGTATCAAATGGTTCACCATCTGCTTGATTTCTATTATGAAATATGAAACTTTCATATAGCTGATTTTTCTTAGGAGCACAAAAATTCTCAAAAGCTGCAATCACTTTTCCATAATCCTTCTTTTCTGCTTCAGATAAATTGAACGAATTAAAAACTTCTACTGCTTCTGGACCCACAGCATTTAAGAAAATCGCCACTCTAACTGTATCATCTTTTTTATTTACTTCACTTGCAATACAGAAAATATCAAAATTTTGAATAAAAACTCTCCAATTCTCCGATAAATTACTTCCATTTATATTTAATTTGTCCACTTTCCTAATGTAATCCATATTCTTTTTTATAGCTTTCTCGACGATTACAATTTTGGTCTTCGGTGGCCGTCCGCGTGGTGCTTTCAAACTTGGGAGATTTTTACAAGTTGAATTGTCTTTTTTGGTTGTTATTCTCCCCATTCACTTATATTTTATTGCACGTAATTCACGTTTCAACTGCGCCATGTAATAGTCTTATTTATAGATAATATATTTTTTTATTAAAAAAAAGATATTAAACGATGACACATTTATTCAACAACTCACTTAAGACTAAAAGCAAACTTTTACATAATGTTTTTAACATATAAGCCTATTAATTATGATGATGAGCGTTCGCTCTCTTTCTATAACCTTTTATATACCGAAGTCATCACAATACCGTTGTGTCGATCTTCTCGTTTTTTAATTGACCTATTTTACATACATATATATATATACATATATATATTTGTACAACAAAGATAATGTTTCGGTGGGAAATAGGGTTGCCACGTGTCCTACTTTCGGTAGGACAGTCCTACTTTGGAGCAAGAATGTCCTACGTCCTACGTTACTATAAAAATTTAGGCAAACTGTAATACAATATCTTACACTGAAAAAAATATTTCTCAAATAAAAACATTTCTCTCAAAAAACGCGTTAGCAAAATAAGTAATCGTGATTGCACCTTTACTTATATTAAATTTGTAACCGATTATTTTATTTTATGTCGAAAGGTTAGTAACAATTAAGCAAACAATTTACATCGCTGTGACATATGTCATATGTGAATATCTATGCTTTATTGCATGATTTATTCAGGTAGCAAGCCACCATTGTTTAAATAATTTTGAATTAAATCCACCGTTAAACCTCTGTTTTTTTTAAATAACTTTTGTTACAAATTAGCTGTTCTTAGTATTATTAATAAAATAAAATGACTGAACTGAATTTTGTTATAAAGTATAACATTTGGCTACTGAAAGCTAACGATTTTGAAGGAAAATGTAAATATACAAAACAGAACTATTTATGATGAGTAACTGGCTTACAACATAAGTTTATTGATTTGAATGAAAGTGCCAATGAATCAGCAGACGCTATGTTTAGCTGTATTTCTGAGTCCTTAAAAACTTTAAATTTAAGTTTTTCGAGTGTTACCGCATTGGAGGCCGATAGCATAAATGCGAATTTGTATGCTATTATTCATTATAAATAAATCGGGGTGTGTGAAATAGATAAGCTCCTCGTGCTGCACCCTGGATTACGCAAATAGTCTATTTCAACTTGGTAGCCACACATTTCATTTCGAACTCTTGGCTGTGATACAAAAAAAAACAACAAAAAAAAAAAATAAATATGAACCAAAACCAAAATCAGAATCACAATAACAACGGTACTTTTCAGCACCATAAGACAAAAAATATTGGACCTTCAGTCCGTATTTTGCAATTGAACATTGAAGGCATAAGCAAGTCAAAAACTGAACATTTACAAAGATTATTAAAAGATTACGACATCGACGTTATAATTCTGCAAGAAACGCATGCAGCAGATGAAGCGCAACTTACCTCTAGAGGAAACATTGTTGGTTACAAATTAATTAGTGCTATTTACCATCAATCATATGGATCTGCCACGTATGTTAAGTCAGAAATCGTGAACTGCACGCACGTACTTACACAGACGGACAACGATATACATCTTATTGTTGTTGATATATCGGACACGAAAATTGTAAACGTATACAAGCCTCCAAATACAGGATGGCCAGCTGCTACTCTACCATTATTTTACCATCCAGCAATATATGCTGGTGACTTCAATAGCCATCACACTCAGTGGTCCTACTCAAATAATAATACCAATGGCGTGCAACTGACCGACTGGGCGGATGATAACAACATGTTCCTGGTATATGATGCGAAAGACTTGAAAACCTTTAGATCTGCAAGATGGCGACGTGATTACAATCCCGACCTCTGTTTTTCCACAAAAAACGAACAACGTTACCCTATTCCAATATCTAGGACTGTCTTACAAGGTTTTCCACGCTCTCAACATCGTCCAGTAATTCTTGAGGTAGGAATCCAAATTCCACTCGTTAACTCTACTCCTCAACCTAGATGGAATTTTAACAAAGCTGATTGGGATAAATATAGGATGAAGTTGGATGCAGTGATTCGCTGGATCCAACCCATTCCTAAAAATTACGATAGATTTGTTGGAGCCATCATCTCAACTGCAAAGAAATGCATCCCAAGAGGCTTTCGTGAAGATTATATTCCGGGCTGGAGTAAAGAGAGCCATATATTATATGAGGAGTACCTTAGTAGTGGTGAGGCAGACGTGGCTGATGACTTAATATACTCACTGGACGCCGCGAGAAAACAAAAGTGGATTAAGGCTGTTGAAAACATTGATTTTTCCCATTCAAGCAGGGAAGCATGGAGTCTTCTTCGGAAACTGGGTGGCTCAAACTCAATTACTCGTACTAACAATGAAATAAATCCAGAGGACATCGCAAATCATATAGTAAATATGTCTCGTGCTTCTATTAATCGCCTTCATAAGAGAACAATTAAACGCAAATTAAGAGAAATGAAGCGCAATTGCTCGTCTCCATCGAAGTATGCGAACTCTTTTAGTAGCGAAGAACTAGAATCAGCTCTGTCCCAAACAAAAAACAGAAAAGCAGCTGGCTACGATGGCATTTTTCCAGAATTTCTTAAGAATGCTGGAAAAAATGTAAAACAGTGGCTAACTAAATTTTTCTCGAATGTCCTAGAAACCGGCAACCTACCAAAACATTTTAAGACTACGAAAGTGATAGCGATACTTAAGCCAGGTAAACCATCCAATGAACCAGGAAGCTATCGCCCGATTGCCCTTTTGAGCACCTGCTATAAATTGCTAGAACGGCTCATATACAATCGTATCGCACCGATATTGAATGACCAGATCCCAGTCGAACAAGCTGGTTTTCGTCCCAATCGCAGTTGCACTGACCAATTGCTCGCTCTAACATCCTATATCGAAGCTGGGTATCAAAAACAACTAAAAACAGGCGCAGTATTCATCGATCTTACTGCAGCATATGACACGGTCTGGCGAATTGGGATTATATATAAGCTGTTCAATGCAATACCTTGCAGCACCATCTCGCGTTTAATTAACAACATGCTGAGTAATCGTGTATTCAAAGTTCATCTAAATAATTCCTGCAGTAGGTCTAAAATGCTTAACAATGGTTTACCACAGGGTTCCGTCCTGGCGCCATTACTTTTTAATCTGTACATTCATGACATTCCTGACACAACATCAAAGAAATTTGGTTACGCTGATGATTGGACCCTGGCCACTCAAAACAAAGACATGGGTGTTTTGGAGGATTTGCTCTCAACTGACCTAGCGATAATGAATGACTACTTTCGAACGTGGAGTTTATTTCCCAATCTAAGTAAAACCGAGAGCTCCTGTTTCCACTTAAACAACAAACTGGCAAAACATGAACTATCAGTGTTATTTAACGGCACTGTCATTAAATACAATCAACAGCCAAAGTACCTGGGCATTACTCTCGATAGAACTCTTTCTTTTAAACTCCACCTAGAAAATACGTCACAAAAACTTAAAACGAGAAACAATATATTCTACAAACTGGCAGGCTCTACATGGGGTGCTACTCCAGCTACCCTCCGAACAACTGCTCTAAGTCTGGTTTACTCAGTGGCTGAGTATGGCGCACCAGTCTGGTTGAATAGCACACATACTCAAAAAGTTGACTGCCAGCTGCATGCTACGATGCGTACTATAAGTGGTACTATCAGATCCACCCCTTTACCTTGGCTCCCTGTGTTAAGCAATATCGCTCCACCTGCACTCAGACGCTCGCATGCTCTCATGCGTGAACATAAAAAGGTAACTAACAACACCACGTTACCCTTGCACGAATATTACGGTGACCACACTTGTTGTCGATTGAAGTCAAGAAAGCCTCCACATAAAACTGCCAGCAACCTGCTGGCAACTGATTTTAATATCTTGGATGCCTGGGACACCTCCTGGCAACATTACAACACAACTGGCCTTTCTATTACTAACCCGACTTCTACCCAACCTGGTTTCGATTTGCCACGTCATACCTGGACTACATTAAACCGAATAAGAACGAATCATGGACGTTGTGCTGATTCTTTCTACAAGTGGGGCATTTCAGAGTCCCGTGAGTGTGACTGCGGCGCTCCACAACAAACTATAAAACACATTGCAACTGTGTGTCCAATTCGACGTTACAATGGCAACATCTCAGACATCCATTTGGCAACTCCCGATGTAGTAGCATGGATAGACTCGCTCGATGTAAACATCTAATGTTCAAATGTACTGCTCAATGTTCAAATATTTTACTTTTTAATTTTTACTTAAATGACGCGCAATCAAATCGATTGTAAGTTCATTTAATGTGTATCCATGTTTTGTTTTAGGTAGATTTCATAGAAGAGTCTACCTATTTTTAAGTTTAATTTTTTGGTGTGTCACGAAAAAAACCATACGCTAAATAAATAAATAAATCAATTAGCATTACAGAAATAACGCCCTTATATTCATACTTACACCAAACCGAAACCTAATATTTTTAAAAAATATTTATTTTATAACTGAAAAATTAAGTGGCACAAATCCATCGAGTTTTTTAGTTTTAAGACCGTGGTGGTAGTGTGTCCTACTTTGAAACTTTTAAAACGTAGCAACCCTGGTGGGAAACCAAACCTAACTTGACACTAGAATAAAATTAACATATCAAAATACCGTACTGTCAATTTTATATTTGACATTAGCGTTATAGTTTTTAAATTAAAATTTACAACCCAGAGAAAATCAAACTAGCTTTAGACCAGCTCTGCCACTGTTTTTGAACAGCATAAAATACATATACGTTTTATTCTATAACGTCTTTTTTAAATAATTCTCTCACGAAAACCAAAGGTCTACGTTGACTACGTTTTTCATGTCCTATTCCTTTATATTGCTATACTAAACATATCCATATCATAATCAACAACTAATACATACGCTTTAATTAATTAAATATCAGAAATGAATCTTACAAGCTAAAAATCGCAAGAAAACACATGTTTATAAATTTCATAAAATGACATTCCACCTATAAAATAATAATTACGTTTCACACCGTCGATATTATAGGTGCGTTCGATTTGACTGAAACAACTGAAAAAACAACAACAATTGCATTTAATTTTTCAGTTGCTTCAGTTGTTTCAGTCAAATCGAACACGGCTTATACTTTATTTGATAAGTATTATATTTACTAGCTAGCAAATGAAAATAGCAAATAAAATAACTGTTGTGATAGTTTGCTTTCACACCGTTGCTATTATACTTTATTAAACTATACTAGCTAGCAAATTGCTACGGTGGGAAACTAGTATCAGTTTACACTGAACGTAAACTGAGCTACTACAGAACTGAATTGAATTGAATAAAGTGAAGGAAAAAATATAGGTTCATCAGTAGTTCAACATATTCATATTTTTTTATTTACGGTTTGTGGGCAAACGTTAAAAATAATAAAAAAATAAATCGAAACATATTTGTTGTGTCTAAATTTTCGATTTTGATTATGTATATTTTAAATGTCAAAAAATTGCTATTATTCCTGTGTGCGAACTGACGAAATAATGACAGATGACAAATATTAACTGTCAAAATTTTGTCTTTTGGAATTTATATTCACCATAACGAAACGTCAAAATTTGATGTAGCTTTTTACCATCATCAAATTGTGACAGTAGGCATAACAAATAATTTCATAAGGAACATCAATTTATTACAGAAGTTTTTTTAATTTCCAAAGTAATATTTATATAAGTATATATATATTATATACATTTATTAATAGTAAACATAAAAATTAAAAAAATTTTCACCTAATGTCAAAATTTTGTTTTTACAAATTTTACTTTCACCAAAAACTTTGTTCTGTCAAATATTTGTGAGTTCGCACAGAGCATTTTTGTTGTTTTGGCTCTATTTTTTATTTATTTATTTACAATATTTTACATATGAGGCGAAAGCCCATAATAATGTACAGGAGAACTAAGACTAATAAAGAAAAATATAATTCAATCATATTCCATTAAGTATAATTTCTTTAGTATTAAATAGTCAGCATAAAGCCATCACCACTGGCAAATTCTTATGCTGGATAATATTGGATGGAGGCTGGAGGCATATAACATAGAAACTTAGTAGCATAATTCAGTAAGATTTAGTGGAATTCAGCAATAAGGCCATGGCCCACAATTGACAATACTGCACAGGAAACATGATAAGCAACAAGCCTCAGCTTAAACCAATAGACAAGACAGAAAGTCCAGAAAGGAACCAGTAAGTAGGCGTCATTCAACGAAAAAAAAAATGGAGAAGATATCAAGAGAAGATAGTTCTATAACATAAATCCCTCAGGGAGGTTTAAAAAAAAAAAATAAAAATTTGAATTAGGAAGAGCAAGAAGATATAAAGGAGGGGAGAGGAGAAGGACAAAGAGCAGGAGTAGGAGAGGATTTTGGATCATAGAGTCCCAGTAGAAACAAACAAATCAGATAGAAGGCATGCAAAAGGTCAACAACAGTGCACCATATCACACATAATCGAACAATATCCACTACAAAGTTAAACAGTCGCAAGGGTCAGTGAGTTTAAGTGGTCGATCAGCCGCTTAGTAAAAAGAAAGGGGGATAGGCTAAACCTCTTTAAGGACTGCAGCAGTGAATTAAAAAGCTTGATGACCTTTACAGAGGAGGACTTCACCCAAAGATTGCACCTCACCCTTGGTACCACAAAATTGTGCTGCCGTCTAGACCTTCCCATCACAAACCATCTCAGTAGGTACTGAAACGAAGGAGACTGAAACTTGACGAGGCGATAGAAATGAGAAAGAAGTTGCACACTGGCATGATCTGCGAAGGAAGTTCCAAGAAGATCGTGGACAAAAGGGGATACTTGATCCCTAGGCTTTAAATTATATACAAATTTAGTGGCACAATTTAAGGCTCTCCGCAGTACCATGAAGGTATCATTCGTAGAACCAGAGACAACCTCAAGACCATAGTCGACAAGTGGTAGTATTAGTGACAGTACTAGCTGCTTCCTTATATGGAAGGGCAAGTAACAACTCACACTACGTAGCCTCCTTAGAACACTGAGTTTACATGCGGTTTCCAATCCAACCAGTTATCAAAAACAACTCCCAGATTTCTTGCTCTTGTACAGCAATGCTTGCGACTTAGCAGGATTCAACGAAATCCGATTTTCAAGGGCCCACACCAGAATAGACTTGAGATCACTATTAATTTCTTCAATACAGCCATGTAAATTCAACCGGGGTTTAGCATGAAGAAGTTGTAGATCATCTGCAAAAAGATGAATCACAGAGAAGCGAAAGGATTTAGCAATATCGTTGATTAGCATTATCGTTCCCAAGATGGAACCCTGCGGAACACCCTTAACAATTGGAAGCGCATCAGAGCTCACATCCAGAGAGCAAACAGACTGGTACCACCCTGTTAAGTATGATTACATTATGGTAAGTATGGTTACATCAGATTATAAGCACTGGACGAGAAAAAGAACTGAGTTTTGAGCTTAGCCACCAGAAGAGAGTGATCCACCGAGTCGAACGCCTTGCTGAAGTCAAGGAGCAAAAGGATAGACTTGTTAGTGTTAAGTCTTATTTGGTCAGAGACATCCAACAATGTCGAAGTTGTACTATGCCGCTTCCTAAAGCCAGATTGCCTACTATACAATAGGTTAGACTTAGCAATATGATCAGACATTTGTACATATGAGCCGCTCAAAAACTTTGCATAAGACTGGCAAAACACTTATAGGACGAAAATTAGTACTATTTTTTTAGGGAATCAGAAGAGCCTTGGCCAGCTTCCAGGCCGCTGCAAAACGACCCACCATAATCGAATAGTTAATAATGTGGCAGACATGCGGAACCAGAGAGGGAAATAATAATTTTAAAAACTTAAGGGTAATACTATCAAGACCAGCAGCATTGGAGCCAATCACGGAGAAAGCCGCCTCCAGTTCCTCATGTGATACCGGCTGAAACAAAAAGGAGCATTCAGACTCAGGGAGACCAATATCAGACCTGACAAGAAGAGGAAATTGATTGGGGCTGACAAATGACTTATTAATCTGATTTAGTTCAGGGGCACTAAGGGACTCAGAGTCCTTTTGGGACTTGATCAAGTCAATATTCCTGATCTTTTTCCACAAATCATTCATCGAGTCAGTTGGACTAAACAATTTAGTTCCCAGATCAATTTTTGCCCTGCGTACCATTGATCTAAAACGATTGCGGTATGAACAGAAAGAATCCCAGTTATACTGGGAGCCATCATGGAGATAAGCTGCATATGCAAAGTCACGCAGGGCTTTAATATTACGCATTACTGATGTGAGGACGATAGATGTCGCATTCCGTCCACGTACAGAAACCATTGGAACAAACCTGCCAAAGAGCGATAGCAGAACTTTATTCAGGTAGTCCAGCTTTAGATCAATATCACTGGAAGAATAAAGGGGATCAAAATCCAAGGACTCGAACTCAAGTAGCAGGCCTTCAACATTGGTACGACTGTAGTCTGCCACACTCTTACGAGCAATATAGTTGTCTTTATTGATGGCAAGCGACATGGTAATAAGGGCATGGTGAGTGATACCTGGTACCCAGAACTGCTTGCTTTCCTTAACAAGTGAGCTGTCACTGGTCATGAAGAAGTCTATGCAAGAGCCAGATGATACGTTTGTCAAGTTTGTGATCCCGACACGAGCATAATGTGTAGGACAGCTGTTAGTTACTAAAGCCATGTCAAGTCTTTCACACAGACTATTACAGATTGCCAGAGAAGAAATGGACAGCAGGTTAGTATTGAAGTCACCAACCACAGTAACAACCGGGCATCTAGTACCGAACTCAGCAAGAACTTCCTCTATAACATTAATACCACCAGAGGGCAGATAGGTGACAACAACAAGCATAGACAGACCACCCACAATAACCTGAACCAGGAGCATCTCAGCTTCTGAGGTCAGGATAGCTGAGTGGATAACTTTGGATTGAAATTTACGGCTGACATACAGGGCCACACCATCACCACGTCTAATCGGTCTATCTAGTCTGTGAATACGATAACCATCAATAGCAACGGCAGCATTGGATTTATATTGTTTAAACCATGTTTCAGACACTGCAACCAGGTCGAGGTGACTACGCTTTACTATGTGTCTAACTTCATCAAGCTTGGATGAATTGAGTCTGGGATTCAAACTTTGAGCGTTGAAATGGCCAATGTTAAACTGGTCACCAAGACGACTCATGGTGTTAGTAATAGTGGTATGTGCACCCGTTTACCGATCGATAGGACTATCTGGCATAAAAACAAATGGGGGAAGAAAACCTGGGACAACAGGGGTGGGAGAGGGAATAGGGTAATGAAGAAAAAAAAGGGGATTGGTTTAACAAAAATAAAAATCATTAAGGATCAAATAAGAGATCAAACAGACGCACAGTGCAGGATGCAGGAAAAACAAAATAACAAAAACAGGATCAGAACCTGGAAACCATAATTCCGAGATGGGAAACTGGAACTGCAAAGACTGGAGGTCATCTGTATCAAACGGTACTCCACTCCTAGGACCGATGCCATCCCCACTCAGCTGACAATCAGCATTTTCTTCTTAATCACTCGTGCATACTTAGCAAGAGCAGCAAGCCTGGGTGGTAGATTATCATTGAGGTATATAGCAGATTGAACATTGATATCGGGAATAAGATCCGAAATCATTAACCTCTTACCCCTGAAGTATTTCGCCATAATATTATCACGAATATGAGTATGAGACACAGTAGCAACAGCAGAAGGCTTGCCCATATTTAGCCATCTACAACTAACAACCTGTGATTTGTCAAAAGTTATAAATTGGAATATCTTAACAACTGTGTCCAGGAGGTCGAGATTAGAATTAGAGAGACCGGAAATGATGATGTCATTTCTTCTTTGCAATCTAAGGAGTTTCAAGTTGTGAGCCTCAAGGGATGACATACGAGAAGGAAGAGAGGAATCAGCACCCATTACATTAAGCTGATCATCGGTCTTACGCTTGAGATCAGTAAAATCTGCTTTGAGCGAAGAAATCGTGGCTGCGTATTCAGCAACATAGGATTTAGTGAGAGACCAGTCCAGCGTTGAGGTTTTAATGGTATCAGATAATTTTTGCAGTTCAGATAATAAATTTGCATGCTGTGTTTTAAGATCAATGATCTCCTGGGCAAAAATCTTGTGAGCATCCTCACAATAAGAGCGAAGAGAATTTTGACAAGAGATTTGAATTCTCATAAGTGCAACTGGATCCCCACTAATTCCCTGACAGGTCACACAGAGCCATTCTTTTGTCTTATCATTTTGATACTCCCTGACAAGATTTACTGACAGCCCCTTGAAATGGGACCACTTGACACAGATGTCACAAGAAATGCCCTCCGCCACCCTGCTGACACAGGTCAAACACATTCCACCCCCTTCAACCTTTTTAGGCATAATGGGATCCAAAGCAGAAGAAGGTAGAAAAACCAGCAATGTTAAAACCAAAAGTTAAACAACCAATGAGGCACTACTTACTGATTCCCACCAGAACTACCTTTAAAATGAAATAGTATCAAGCTTGGCGATAACTAAAACTTCTCGACAGTCCAAACATAAGGTTCCAGAGTATAGTTAATATGCCTCCAATTCCAAGTAGATCCAATATTATCTAAAAAAGAAAGGAAAAATAAATGAAAAAGTAATTAACAATGTGTTTAATATTATGATATCTTGGAATGATGGCAACGATTAGAGATGATCATCCATTAATTGAGCATTTACTAAAAGTATGGTTACACCTGTTGTCATCAGACGTTGTTGGATATTCAGATTAATAAGAGCAATTGTTGGAGTCTCAATAGTTGAATTAGCTTCTGTTGGTTGAGTCTATAGATGATATGATTTCCCAGGATCACGGGGATAGTCAACTCTGATTATATAACAAATTAGAGCTGATCATCCGTCATTTGAGAGTTTACAATAATTTCAGCCATCGAATTTATGATGAAAATTAACTCAGGAAAGAAGTCTCAATAGGTGAAGATGAATAGTGGCACTTTTACTTTACTAATGTTGATTGCAGACTAGGAGTTTCGAATTGAAACACATTGACATTGCTTTATATGTTTAATTTAACGTTTAATTTATTGTTTAATTTATTGTTTAAGAATGTGTTAAATATTATGATATCGTGGAATGATGGCAACAATTAGAGATTGATTATCCATCAATTGAGCATTTACTAAATATGGTAACACCTGTTGTCATCAGACGTTGTTGGATGTTGAGATTAATAACAGCAGTTGTAAGAGTCTCAATAGTTGAATTAGTTTCTGTTGGTTGAATCAATGGATGATTTAATTTCGCAGGATCACGGGGATAGTCAACTCTGTTTATATAGCAAATAGAGATGATCATCCGTCATTTGAGAGTTTACAGTAATTACAGCAATCGGATTAATATTTAAGGTTAACTCAGGAAAGAAGTCCCAATAGGAGGAGATGAATAATGGCACTTTTACTTTACTAATGTTGATTGCAGACTAGGAGTTTCGAATTAAGAGCACATTGACTTTGCTTTATATGCTCAATTTTATGTTTATTTTATTGTTTAGCTTTATATGCTTAATTTAATAGTCACATACTACTGTCCAAATACAAATTGGAATCAAATGCACTTAAATATGACTATTTAGTTTAGTATATTCACAATGATCAATAAACTTCGATTAATGATAAATGCATGGCTCCGCCAGACAGCATATTCTTATTAGTAACTGGTTGCTTTATATGTTTAATGAAATAGCAACACACAATGATAGATAAACATCACAACTTCAATATTTAATTGCAGTACACCGCCATGACAGCATTTACTAAATATATACAATACACCTGATTTATCCATCCAATTATTAAATCATTGTATATTTTATATATATGTAAAATTTGCATTACAGAGGTGAATTATGGATAAACAATAAAACTAACTTACTATGGTTAGTAATTACAGCAATTCAATATGAGATGTAACGATGTATAGATAGCTTAGGTTTAACAGAAAAGCACAACAATGACAGTAGTTACTTATTAATAATAAATACTTGCTATTAATGATAGTCTGCAAAAGATGTGACCATTATACAAAAAGAAAAGAAAAACTGGTTCACTGCACTGCACACTGTTTAGGCGTCTCTATTCCATTTATATGAAATAAAATAACTATATATAATTTATTTTTGTTTGCTCCCAATAAAAATATTTCACGACCTAACACGTCAAGCGACGAATAATGAATGATTTGATGATTTACTGAATATTAGACCAATTGGCGACAATCAATTCCTCCAGCAATTCACTCGACTGGAAAGCGGCTTTAATTAGAAACTTATTCATTTTTAATTTAAATATTAGAGGACACATTGAATTTACAGTTGGCAAATTACCTCAAGATAAAATATCAAAAATACTGTTATAAGTTTGTTTATAAAAAAATTGCAGACAGCAAGAATTCCGATAGTTGTAACTTCGGAATCGCTAGTCCCATCGAATTTCCTTCTCTAGGCGGCAAATTTTACAGCTTTAAGAAAATTACACTACTATATTCTATCTCGATACTTTTTATAACATTTTAGTGACGTTTAATTGGTTAATTCTCTGACCAGTGTAACGCGGTTAGTTTCTGCAATTTTTTGTAGATTCTAGTAGCATTCCTATACTAGCTTTGAATTGAAGCGTGTCGAGTTCAGAGCCAATAGCGTCACCATGACTATCAGACGCAATGTATATATCTGTGTTGCTACATTCTCTTTCGGCACACAGCATTGTACAGTAGTTGATGGCAAAGGATTCGGTTTGAAGTACTAGTGCTAACGCCCATTTGGCCCTGGGACCAAACACCCATACACCATTGCCTTCATTGGTTTGGGATCCATCCGTATGCCAGATGCTGGCATTGGATGGTAGAGTTTGTAAGTAGCTCTCGAATCGTTCCCTGGTCTCTATTTTGATAATAAACCGTCTATCTAGATCAATGAAATTTGGCATACAGTCCGAAATGTAGTAAGTCTCCACTTCGTTCTGAGGTTCCGAGAGGATCCTTAGATGATCGGTTAGGTTACCAGCTTTAAAAGTGTTTTGACTAGCTGCAGTCTGTGAGCACTAGATGCAGCTGCAAATCTAGTGTATATATTTGTAATGGACGAAATAGGAGAAGTACCTCCATTGCAGATGGTGTGGTTCTAAAAGCACCTGTGGCACAGAGGCGCGCAAGTCTCTGTATTTTTTTGAGCACTGTCTGAGCAGATATCTGGTTTGTTTTCGGCCACCAAACCAAAGCTGCGTATGACAGTATGGGTTTTATTATACTTTGATGTAACCAAAGTATCATGTTGGGGCTTAATCCCCAGGTTTTTCCAAAAAAGTTTCTACACGTGAATACAGTCTTATTTGCTTTGTCCGAGATATGTTTTAGGTGTGAGTTCCAAATGAGCTTGCTATCGAGGATCACACCCAAATACTTAATCTCTTTGGCTACTTATATCCGTTCGTCGTTAAACTCAGGACGATTGAAATTAAAACTTCTTCTGTTAGTAAAGACTACGGTACTATAGTTTTTTGTGTATTGACAGACAGCCCCACTTCGTTGCACCTTGCTGTACTGTGATATAATATTTATTTACTTATAAGCAATATAAATCGGGTATCGACAGGATTTTTTTCCAGAGGGGGCAAAGTCAGAATTATTTTTTGATGCATCTTTTAATAATAAACTTTTCCTTACGACAAGGCATTAGGCAAGTGTATTTCGAGAAAGATTTTTTGATTTCTGTTTATTTTTTGTGGTCTTATAATTTTTATATTTTTTTTTATACTTTTTATTTTAATTTTTATTTTTCTGTTTTTTTAATTTAATTCATATTTTTATTTCATATAAATATGTATTTAAATCGAAGTTTAAAATTTTATTTTATTCGAGTATTCATATCACTCCTTACGAATAGAAACATTTTTTTTTTTCGATTTCACTCCTATGGAGTTTTGATTTTTTATTTTTATTTTCTACCTTTGCGTCAAAGTACCTTTGCGTCATCCTTAATATATTTTTATAACAATATTCGATTTGGATGGTTTAAATTGTAATCTAATTAGGTAAATTCCGAGGTGGTTCCATACTATTTCTATGACGTGAAAAATAGCATTTTCCTGAAAATTGGAAAAACTGTATTTTTTTATATATATTTGGCCGATTCCTTGGAAACAGCTTATTCTATTCGGATAGTTTGATCTGTATTATTATTGTATAGTATTATTGGTGAAGACTGGCCAACGTTCCGTTTTGAACGGAACAGACCAGTGTAATTGTTGAAGGTCCCGTGTTTCGACGTAAGTGTTTACTGGACACGGTTTGTCCCGTTTTTATAAAAAAAAGTTTTTGTCTGTTTCAATTTAACACTAAAAACTACTATATCAGTTAATAATTTGTCTATACTGGCAATGCCGTAATTTAAGGTGACCATTCGACCCGCAAAATGCGGGACTAGCCCGCATTTGTAGCATCTGTCCTGCATTGAAAATTGTCCCGCAATTTGTCACGCTTTGGAATTTTTGCCCCCTTTGGAAGTCGCTTTTTTTCCTATTTAAAAAAACAGATATCAAATCTCCACATCCTCATTCTGCTCCATTTTTTAAGTTTGCTTAAGCTGGATTCGTAAAAGGTCAATCAATCGAAACCTACACCCGATATTTTGTATCAAAAATTGATTGAGTGCGATGTTACATTTTCGATACAAAATATATGAAGATGTCACAATTCGGAATTTATTTCAATAATCGATACATTGTAACCTTAGCATTAATGTAGACAATAATATTTCCAAGTTTCCAGTTGTCATTGTCATTGTGTCAATCGCTGTTGCAAAAATAAAATTTGTACATGCAGTTGAAATAGTAAGTTCAAATTAATTTGTTTTATGTTTTAATTTTAAATATTATATTTACCCTATAGACCAGGGTCGATAATTTTTGAAAACAAAAAAAATAATAGTAGGATGAAACCCATTAGAAAAGGAGGAGAATATTATAAAAATGAAAGGAAAAATAATTTACGGGCGATCTGAGGTCGGGAAGGGGAAGGGGTGAGTTTTTAAGGGTAAAAAACGGTTTATCTCGATTTCCGGCAAAACTAAAAGTCCTATGGAAAAAATTTATATGGCAAAGTTGTAGGTAATAAAAAGATCTAAAACTTTTGTATCGACACTTTTTTCACATAACCTCAAAATTTATGTGAAAAATTCAAAAAACCAAGTTTTTGGTTTTTTATTTTTATCTTTTACAAAAAATTTTTTTTTTTCACGAAATTTGGTGAAAACTTACCTTTTTATGTCCCAAATACGCTGTAATTTATTTGATTTGAAATTTTTATTTGGTCACCTTATTTTGAATTAATATCGAAAATCACCCTAATTTTCAATCGAAAATTCACCCGTCAAAATATCAGCTTTTTTCAAAAAGTTGGTATGCTTTCTGTTCGTTGAAATCTCTACTTTCCGATGGTGAAAAAAAAAATATATTACTATAGTAAATCTTCTCAGAAAATGCAAAAAATGAATTGAATTTTCGATTGAAAATTAGGGTGCTTTTTCGATATTAATTCAAAATAAGGTGAAAAAATAAATATTTCAAATCAAATAAATTACAGCGTATTTGGGACATAAAAAGGTAACTTTTCACCAAATTTTGTGAAAAAAAAAAAATTTTTTTGTAAAAGATAAAAATGAAAAACCAAAAACTATGGTTTTTTGAATCGAAAATTCAATTCATTTTTTGCATTTTCTGAGAAGATTTACTATAGCAATATATTTTCTTTTTCACCATCGGAAAGTAGAGATTTCAACGAACAGAAAGCATACCAACTTTTTGAAAAACGCTGATATTTTGACGGGTGAATTTTCGATTGAAAATTAGGGTGCTTTTTCGATATTAATTCAAAATAAGGTGACCAAATAAAAATTTCAAATCAAATAAATTACAGCATATTTGGGACATAAAAAGGTAAGTTTTCACCAAATTTCGTGAAAAAAAAAATTTTTTTGTAAAAGATAAAAATAAAAAACCAAAAACTTGGTTTTTTGAATTTTTCACATAAATTTTGAGGTTATGTGAAAAAAGTGTCGATACAAAAGTTTTAGATCTTTTTATTACCTACAACTTTGCCATATAAATTTTTTCCATAGGACTTTTAGTTTTGCCGGAAATCGAGATAAACCGTTTTTTACCCTTAAAAACTCACCCCTTCCCCTTCCCGACCTCAGATCGCCCGTAAATTATTTTTCCTTTCATTTTTATAATATTCTCCTCCTTTTCTAATGGGTTTCATCCTACTATTATTTTTTTTTACTTTTTATTATTTTTAAAGGCTTCTACCCTGGTCTACTAGTAAAAAATGGTAAACAGAAAACGAAATTGCAAATTTACAGAACAACTAGCGGGACCCGGCGTGCTTTGCTACGCCTATAAATAAAGTTTGTGTGTATACATTTTGTTGACATAGTAGCAATAATTTCAAAGAGTTGTAATGAGAAATGATCTATTTTTTTTAAATATGAATGTAAAAGGATCAGCACTCTAGTTGATCAGTAAAATATAAAAAAAATAGTATTATATATAAAACAAAGGATATATAAAAAATACGCGATCAAATAAGTTTTCAGGTGTGTCTCTATATGGAACATTATACGGAACAAAAATGGATTCACAAATTTTCGCAGTGCTCATGCGGTTTAATATACGCTTTCTTTACCGGTAGGTTACTAAAAACGTTGCAAAAAATTTTGATCGTTATGTCATTTTATGGTCAGCAAGGGCAGTAAGAATAGCGACAATACATTCGATGCAGGTATAGAAGAAGTGATGCAAAAAACAAATCAAAATTATGTTTTTGTATTAGAATTCATAGGATGTGAATTCATCGGATGAGAAATATTTCTATTTAGTCAAACATCCTATGTCATTTTAAAATCATTATTGATTGTTGCCAATCAATGCGAAACTAATATCATACACACGGTCAATATATATTATATTGGCATATATGTTCCATATATAGACAACATTAATGAAATATTCATTTTTGGGCGATTTTGTGAGTAATCATTGCTCAAAGTAATTATTGAAAGTATTATTCCCGATAATAAGTAATTATTGTCGGGATTGAACTCACACTCATCAGAGACATCATAGTTGAAAGCCATCTTACAGACTCAGCCACAGTGGATGAAACAACAATGAAACATATTTTAATTTTCATGTTCAGATAATTTCTAAATTGAAACTTCATTATCTCATATTTATTTAAATTAAATTCTTCATCTGTGATTATACAATTGTAAATTATATTTGTTCCCGACACGAAACACACAAAAACTGTTTAAAGAAGTTTTTCTGAGAGAAAATAAAAAATGCTTTAAAATTGCAAAATTCATGTGAATTAAAATAATTACTTTAAGCTTAATCACTCTAAAAATCTCTCAAAACTTTATTTATTTTACACCAAATAGTGTAAAGCTTTTGTTTATTTAACATTATACCCGTCGCATATTGTCGGTATCTCATAAGAAAGGAAATTCAAAAAAACTCGTTTTGATAACAGCCGTGCTCGATTTGACTGAAGCATTTTAAACAACGAAAAATTTAATACAATTGTTGTTGTTTTTTCAGTTGTTTCAGTCAAACTAAACGTACCTAATATTCAATTTACATTGTATCATTTTTATTGCAACAATTATTTATTTTAATAAGGAAAAAATTTCAAAATGTCGTTTTAATTCTCTTTCTTTATTCGTGTGCTTGTGGGCACAGGGGGTGGGTTTTTCCGTCTAGATGCGTACACGAATAAATCAGAAGGTATTCCGGATCAGAAGGTTGTCCAGATGTGAGAAGTACGGATTCTCTAAATCTACCTAATCCACATCCTTGCAGCAATTGTCCTTGTACTTTGCTGAGGGTTATTGCAAAAGCGAGTCGCACTGGAAACTTAACATTTGAATTCAAATGCCATATCTGTTGGGAATATTGAAATGCGTAGCAACAGTACATCTTCCAATTTGAATTTTCCATTTAAAATTGTAGCTTCAATGACATTGTTCATCATCTTTTTCATCTAAAATTTCAAAAAAAATTTGTGCTACTTCAAAATATTTGACATATTTTTTTAATAAAATGTGTTGTGTAGTTGGAATTACAATATGTCTCACAACAACACATAAAACCCTTTAAGACCTAGGTTCCACAACATCATGTTTTTTAAGATGATGGACGCAAATTTCTTATTTTTTGGTTTTTATATTCTTTTTAAAGAATGGAAAACTAAATAATAAATCCTTTCACATAATAATAAACGACATAGGGCAATATCTTATGATAAAATGGAGGAGATAAAAATAAAATACTTTATTTTTTTCAAATTTGTAGGAACAATGCTAAATTGGGTTACCAATTATCCTTATAGTGCTAGAAGCATATACCAAGATCATGAAACACATGGTATAGGAGTATATATGTAATTCGTCAATGAATTCTTTAATTCATTAATGTATAGTTACCGTTTGCAAATTACTATTGCATACGTGTTGCCAGCTAAGTCCCACCATTTTTAATTATTTTGTTCATCATGATTGCCATCCATGTTTGATCAGCTATGTTTTTTTTATAGTATTTGTGCGGCTCCCATTTCGTTATTTTTAGCTTTAAATATAATCTAATAAATATAATATAATCGATAATATCAACTATCATCACTTATTTTTAGGAACATATTTTACATACAATTGCAAACCAACAACATATTTGGTGTAGATGAGAAAATTTGTAATATCATGATGTTGTAACATAAGTTAGGATCAACTAAAGATAAAACACATGATAAAGTCAGTGTTTATGAACTATCTTGTGGTGATTACTATAAAAATTTTATATGGGTAGACGCGTAGGTGTTTGAAGAAACACTTTAAGGAACATTCTGGATACATTAAAACAAACCAACCAAATAAAGCTCCAATAGCAAAACATGTTTTGGAAAATAAAATAATTATTTAAATTTTTCAATAGATAATATGAGGTTAAAGAAAGAGGTGCACGACAGCAATAAATTGGATGCTTTTGAATCCCTTTACATTCATAAAGACATAAACGCAATTAATATCGACAAAGGCAACATAAATTCAAATTTATTTAATTTATTTACTAACCACTTTTAAACGTTTGTTGATGATGGGTTGCAAATAACCCGAAACATATTCAATTATACAAAATAAAAAATAATTAGAAATAATAATAAAGAAATTTAGTTTTTTAAGAGTGGACTCAATAAGGTGTTTCGAAAATTTAAAATTTATAACATCATGTGTCAAATTCCAATGTGTATAATTTCGTCATATAAATGTTATTGTTTGTCAGATTTTTTTTTTTTTTTTTTTAACGGCGTTCATGCTCCATGTAGGAGCGCTACCAGGCTAATCAGCTTCGAATATTCACCACGGTCATTCGCAACAGCGACATAATTACCATGGCAGCCGATTTTTTTAAGGTCGTTCATTACGTCAGTCTCCCATTGTAGTCGTGGTCTACCTCGCGGTCGCCCACTCCCTGGGGTACTAACGTACATTTTTCTAATCATTCCAGACTGTGAATCGGCTCGTAGAACATGCCCAAACCAAGCAATCCTATTAGAACGGATACAACCTATTATATCAGGACCCTCAAGAAGGTCTCTGATCTCAAAGTTATATCGGGTTCTATACTCTCCATCGTCTGTCTTAAGTGGACCAAAAATGTAGCGTAGGATCTTACGCTCAAATACAGATAAATGCGATTCGTCATTTTGTGTAAGGGTCCACGTTTGTGACCCATACATCACAACCGGTCTAATCAATGTCTTGTATAACTTGAGCTTGGTGTTAGTTGATACATACGGAGATCCAAGGAGAGGTTTGATTGAGTAGAAAGTTCGATTACCTGCAGCGATTCGAGCTTTTATATCTGTAAGTATGCTGTTATTTGAGTCAAGCATTGATCCCAAATATTTAAAAGATTCAACTCCCTCAATTCGTTCATCGCCGCACATCAAATCTTTCTTCTCAGACTCTCTTGAAACATTCATATGTTTGGTTTTATTGTAGTTAATTTGAAGACCAATTTTCCTAGCTCCACTCTCAAGCGACTTAAAAGTCTCACTCATAACAGCTTCACTTCGGCCGAGGATGACAACATCATCAGCGTATGCAATCATCTGTACTGAGTTTATTGACAAGATATTGTTGTTAGTCGGCAGTTTCTTTCGACGGCACACATATTCCAAGGCTAAATTAAAAAGTATAGGAGAGATAGCATCACCTTGTCTTAAACCGGAGTCGACTTTAAAAAACCTTGATATTTCGTTCTCTACTCGTACACAGTATTGAGAGTTCTGTACTGTCATTTTGCATAGTGATACCAGTTTACCAGGAATTCCCATTGACACCAGAGCAGACCATAGAGTCTCTCGTTCGAGAGAGTCTTAGGCCTGTCTGAAATCAATGAAGAGTTGGTGCACTGGTATGTTGAGCTCTCGGCACTTTTCCAAAATCATCCTTATCGAGAAAAGTGCATCGGTGGTACCTCGGCCCCGCCGGAAGCCACACTGATATTCTCCAAACAGTTGTTCAGCAAAATGATTGATTTTGGATAGCAAAATGTAAGAAAAGATCTTATATGCTGTGCAGAGTAGAGCGATTCCTCTGTAGTTTGCACATTGTAGGCGATTACCTTTTTTATGGATTGGTATCAGCATAGCTGTGTTCCAGCCCTGTGGCATGGCTTCAGTCCTCCATATCATTTGAACAAGTTCAAACAATCTTAAGGATAGAGTTTCACCACCATGTACAATCATTTCGGATGGTATATCGTCGATACCAGGTGCTTTATTGCATTTTAATTTTGACAGCGCCGCATCGAATTCCTCTTTGGTGGGTTCGTCTACATGTACCTTTGACGCACGAATAAGCTTTGCTCGTCGTCCGACTTGTTTCTGGTCACTTAAGTTGAGAAGATTCTCAAAATAAGCGGCCCAAGTGTCTAAAATATTTTTAAGGGCTACTTGTAGCTCCCCATCTTCGTTTTGAATAGCAGTCGATCTAGTTTGAGGGCCCTTCTTTAAGGTTTTAACCTGTTGAAAGAAGTTACGCGATTGATGTTCCTTATTGAAGCTTTCAATCTCCTCACACTTTCTCTTCCACCATTCTCTCTTCGTTCGTCTACATAACTTTGTAACGGCTTGTCTTGCCAGTTTATAGTTCTCCTTCGTGGACCTGGTGTTGCGTCCTTGCAGACATTTCAGATAGCAATCTCTTTTGTATTGAATAGCGTCAAGACATGCTTGATCCATCCATGGCTTCTGGGAGTGGTTTTGTGGTCGTCCAAGTATTCCCTCAGCAGCGCTTAAAACAGCATCTTTGAGCAAATACCATGACTTATCCACGTCTCCATTAATGGTTTCTGATTTCTCTAATGTTTCGGCAATATGGTTTTGATATTTCTCTTCTGTTTCTGCATTCTTTAGTGATGAGATGTTAAATCGTTTCCGTTGATTGAATTTCGGAATGCTTGGGTTTGGGAAGTGGAACCTTATTTTAGCACATACAAGAAAGTGGTCACTTCCAATGTATGCACCTCTAAGGGATCGCACATCCAGAACACCCGAAAAGAAACGTGCTGTAACTAGCACGTGATCAATTTGATTTCGAGTGTTTCCATTCGGTGAGACCCATGTCTGCTTATGAATCGATCGGTGCGGAAAGAAAGTACTGGCAATTCTCAAATTATTTGATAATGCAAACTCAGTCATTCTCTCACCATTATCATTCGAATTCAAATGCAGACTGTTGGGGCCCACCACATTTCCATAAGAGATATCTCTTCCAACCTGCCCATTAAAGTCACCAAGAACCATAGTGAAGTCGCGTGTTGGTGTTTGTTTCATAACCTCTTCCAGCGCTATGTAGAAATTATCCTTCTCGTCGACGGTCTTAGCTTCAGTAGGTGCATGCACGGCAATAAGAGAAATATTGTTATATGTACCACGTACACGTAGGTAGCAAATCCTCTCACTGACCGGGATGAATTTCATCACGGCTTCTTGTATGCGTGCACCAACAAGAAAGCCAGTTCCAAATTCTCTTCGAGGAGGATGACCACTACAGTATAGAGAGTGACTATCCAAATCTTGTTTTCCGATTATTGGCTGTCTAATTTCTTGCAGAGCTATGATATCCATCCCATACCTCTCAGCCTCTGTTTCTAGACTTATAAGAGCATCAGGAGCGCTCAGGCTGCGCACGTTCCACGTTCCGATTCGGTAGCCTGGTCCTTTTTCACGTCCAGGTAAAATTCTGTTTTTGTCCGGGTCTGTTATTTTTTTCTGATTTCCAAATTTAACAAATAATTTTTTTTTCCGGGGTTAGGGTGTTAACCTTAGGCCCAACCCAAATTGTCGTGAATGGGTCCGTTCTGCATCTTAAGGTTACCAGAAACAACCTTTGACACGTTTATATAGCGAGCCGCTTGATCCAAAACAGACGTCCGCTTCAAGCCGCCCCTAACATGGAGAACAGACGCTTGAGTCGCATTGGTTTTAAGGCGCCAATTCGCCATGATGTACCATGATTGACTAAGCAGTTTTTACCCTGCTTGTCTCCGGTACACCAACCTAATTCTGTCAGCATTAACCAGGCAGCACGGCGTGGACGTCGAATTTCGGATTTCGCTACCCTTGTCAGATTATACATTCATTTTTCAATTTCATAAAATTATGTTCAACGAAAAAAACATCAAAGCAAACTACGCGCATAAACCGATATTTAAAAAAAAAAAACAATTAAAATAATTATCACCAATACCTAATGAAAAAATAATACACGACAATTGAAAAAAGTACATCGTAGTGTATTTGCAAAAGTTTATCTTTAAAACAACGTTTTAAATTCAAATACGGCGCCATCTATTGGCTAACCCAAATTATGAGGCGTATATCACACTATCAAATATATTGGTCAATAAAAAAAATATGATATGAAATTGGAGAGTGTAAAGGTTGTAAAATAAACTTCGTTACCTAGTTTTTCATCCAGTTTTGATGACAATTTTTTTACCTCTAATCGTTCTTTTTTAATTAGCAATACAAATAAGAGCATTTTTCAATTTGATATTGATTTTTGTAAATTAATATTGAAGATCAATGAATAATTTAAAAAATAAATAAAGAAATTTAAATTATTGTTTTCTTTAATTTGTACTCTTATTTTTATTCAAACTTTATGAAAACCAATACAATAATTTTTTTACAGGTTTCGATACTTTCTAACACTTCTATAATTAATATATAACCTCCACAAAATTATTAATAATCTTTGGTAACATATTTGACTTAGCATAATATGCTTTTCGTTTATTATCCAATAAAACAAAACTTTCTTTACTAAAACATATTTGATAGTCTAATAATGGCCTTATACGAAGTTGAAGTTTACTATCAATTGAATAAATTGATTTACGCTGCCATCTGAAAGTTGGCATATGAACCATCCATATTTAACATTTGATTCGCAATCAAAAAATTATTAGGCATTTAATCAAGATAATAACTATCCTATCTTTCAAGCTGAACCATCATACACACATTGTACAAAATTTCATTAAGATTGGTTACGTTGTTGCGGAGTTCATCGCGGACAAACATCGTGACACGTGATTTTTATATATATATAAGAAAGATAAGATAAGATAAGATAAGAAGATTAGAAAATGAGTTCCCGTTTATAAAGAAATCAAATATTGTGAATGAAAATGGTATTGTTCATTGCCAAAAATGCAATAGTGAATTTAAAATTACTTCTGGTGGCAGAACGGATATCCGGTGGCAACCAGAAAAATTATTCCGGTGGCAACCAGACATATTAAGTCAGAAAAACATATTTTAGCAGTTCAATCATCAGCTAGCTCTGTAAATCTTAGCACATATTTTCGTAGATCTGAATTTTTGAATAAAGAAAAAGAATTGGCTGCATCAGAGGCAATATTTTCCTTTCATTGTGTTGTACATAATCACAGTTTTCGTTCAATGGATTGTACATCCAAACTCGTTCAAAATTTGTTTGAAAAAAAATTTAGTTGCGCTAGAACGAAAACTGAGGCAATTATTAAAAATGCATTAGCGCCTCATGTCTTGAAAGAATTGCAAGCTGAGTTAGAAGACGTGAATTTTGTATCTGTTTATACTGACGCATCTAATCATAAAGATGTCAAAATATTTCCCGTACTAATACGATATTTTAACCCATATATGTCCGTAAAGGTAAAACTTTTATAATTGGAATCTTTACCAGGTGAAACTTCTGAAATTATCTGCAATTATTTATTGAATACTTTTAAAAATAACAAAATTGAAGAAAAAGTAATTGCATTTTGTGCTGATAACGCCAACACCAATTTTGGTGGAGTGGCAAGAAAGGGAACAAATAACGTATTAAGTAAAATGAAAAATATCTTATATCGAAACCTAATAGGTGTTGGATGTGCAACTCACATTACAAACAATACTATCCAAAGTGCAGCGGATCTTTTGTGAAAAATTTATGGCCATTTTTACATTTATACAATTCGCGTAAACAATTTAAAAGAGTTTTGTGAAGAAGCTGGAACTGAATATAAACAAATTCTAGGGTACTGCAAAACACGATGGCTAGCTTTAATGCCAGCTATTGAAAGAGTTATAAGGCTTTTTGACCCATTAAAATCATATTTTTTATCACTGGAAAAATGTCCAAATCAAATAAGAACTTTTTTTGAAAATAGTAGTTCCGAAATTTGGTTGAAATTTATGCACTGCCAAGCAGCTATTCTCCATAATACTGTACAGTTAATTGAAGGTGATAAAAATACGATCATGCAAGTTGCCCAAACAAATACGATCATGCAGTTGCCCAAAGTGATTTAAAAACAAAGTTTAAAGAGAGACTTGAGTTAACTTATTTACCGCTTACAATCAAATCAGAACTAAAAACTCTAATTGAAAATGGTAGCATAGAAGAAAGAAAATTTAAACTTGATATTAATAATTTTTACGCGAATTGTTTTAATTATTTAGATCTTTGGTCGAGACAATTTAAAGATTATATGTGTTATTGCATTGCATTTTAATTGCATTGCATTTTAATTTAAAGATATCAACAACTTAAACTGGATTGGTTCGAAAACAGAAGTTTTATGGGATAACGTTGAGAATAGTGTTGAATATATTTCAAACAATTTTGAAAATAATCACATTATGGAAAGCGATTTATTTGACGAAATATAATGCATCAGAAAATACGCGAACTTTTATAAAATTCAATCATGGAATGAAAGAAATATTGATCCGGACCAAGGATGGGTGGAAATATTTTCACATTTTAGAAAAGAAAATATACCATTTCCTAATGCCAAAAAAGTAGTTGAATTCGCGTTGTGTTTACCAGGCACTAATGCAGCAACAGAACGAATATTTTCGTTTATTAACAATATTTGGACAACAGAAAAAACCCAGTTAAAGTTAGATAGAATAGAATCAATTTTACTTGTTAGATCAAACTTTGATTCTTGCCAAGAGTTTTGCAACAAAATGAAAGATAATGAAAAAATTCTAAAAAAAGTCCATTCAATGGAGAAATATAAAAACTGATATAATTGTGATCTCCCTATTTTATCTAGTTCCTTTGCAAATATAGCTTTACTATTTGTTTTCTAATAACGAAATTTTTTTTACCTAGGAAAGGTATATAATTTAATTTTTTATTTATTTTTATTTTATGTTTCTGAATATATTGAAACATAGTCAAAAACAATTTGTGTTCAAAATTATTTTTTAATTGCAATTATTAAATGTGTATTTAATAATATCTATTTTCTATTAAATAATATAACTAATAAAAATTATAAATTACTTTAAAGCTTAGTTTTTATTTTTGTCCCGCATTGAATCATTTGTAAAATGGTCACCATACCGTAATTTGTATTGTACTTATACGAACCCTCCAAGTTAGACGACAGATCTTCCATGAGTTTTTAACACCCACCTACCAACTCTTCCACAGACATATACTTTTTCATACATATATATATTTTCATACATTTCAGACATATATTCAAGCCTAAAAGAGCAAGTTAAAACACACAAATTTCTACTATAATTTTAATTTTAATATTAATAAACCAATAAAATACCTAAATACCTCAATAAATTTTAAAGTAAATTCTGTTTTTTGACTTTTAACCTTAGATGTTCAAATTAGTTTATGAAAAAGTAAAGTTTAGTTTAGCTATGTGTTAACTTAAATTGATTATTTTGTTTTTTAAGTAAGTAGGTACAATAGTTTTTACAAAGTTGTTTGTTAATTTTTTTAAAATGAATTGTAATGTGTTTGTAGACCTAACCTAACCTGATGATGAAATTATATATTTCGAAACGTTGGCAAAAAATAAATAACTTTGTTTCCACATAGATTTAGTAAATACGTTAGTATTTAGTAAACTTGTTTTCAGACCGATAAGCCTATATTGTGTTTCTTAGTTAGATATACTTCATCAAAGTAAAATACAATATTTCTATTTCTGTTCATGTACTTCTGTTGTACTCCCATAACATAATTAGCAAATAAAAAAAACCTATAACACTCTTATGTTTTCGGCTACTGCTTTTATAACATCATGCTACTCCTGTTTGATTACCTTACCTATAAACTACATAATAAGATTCATGCTAGATAGTCATCATTCATCATATATATGCGACACTACATTGTAATGTTTTCTGCTGTGTTATATGCTCATGAAACAATCAACAAGAAAAACTAAAATTTGTTTAAAACATTTTTAATAATTTTTTCAAGCTCTATACTTCAGAGACTATCATAAAATAAATAAAGAATTATTTACAATAAATCTTAATCAATATATATGTAAGTAAATAATTTAGACTAGTGATATAGGAACAATTTTTTTGTCACTAGCAAGTCTTTTTAACTCATTTTTTAAATGTAATATTAACTTAAATCACACGGAAAACTTAATAATTAAAAAATTATATAGGTACAGAAAAAAATGTCTACTAACATGAAAAGTAATCTGTGGCACTTTCTCTTAAGACTAATGTAAGATATGTGATGAATTGAGATAATTGAAAAAAGATTGTTATGCAGCAAGTCTTTTACTTCTCGTTGAAGATGGTGGTATTGCCGAAATGCTATCAAGCTGGTGTGATGCTTGGTTCAATGTTTTCGTTGATAATTCTGATGTTTGTGAAGGAGATGATGATTCCTTAAAATTTTCTACACTTTTATTAAACGATGAACCTACAGATGACGGTGATTTTTCATTTATCGGAGATGGGGATCGTCTACCCATAGGATTGGTCATAAAATTTTGTAATCCTAAAAAACCTGCATATTTGTTTTGTAGTTGTGTTGCAGGTAAAACTTGTGGTAAACCCGTTAATCGTTGTTGATGCATTGCATTTAAAAATGGAGATGGAAGGTAGGGATAGAATAAGTCCGGTCTACGTTGTAAAAATTCTGTATCCTGTGGGTTTAATTGAAGTGGACGGTTCAGTGGTAATTCTAGTGACATTCGTCGCCCTCGACGTGATGCTCCGTTTGACCACATATGCGTTCCCATATGAACCTAAAATAATTAATATTGAATAAATATACTTAATATATTTCCATTTTCGATTAGTTATTAGTAGATGTTGAAAATATTTACATGAATATTGGTTAGTTTTCTACAAACAGTTTTACCTTTAAATTTCCTTTAGTGGTGAAAGCTTTCTGACATACCGAACATCTAAATGGTTTATCACCTGTATGAGTTCGCATATGAATTTGCAACGCTGAACTTGAGCTAAAGTTTTTTCGACAAACCGTACAAAGATGTTTTGTGTTTATAGGAGAGTCAGGATTAGAAGCGATTTGATGCTGATTTAATGCTGATTCACTACTATCATTTTTTTTATTATTATTTCTACTATTATTATTATTAGCATTTATATTAGGGCTATGATAGTTTTCACTAATCGATAACGATCGGTCACGCCCAAATGCTGTTCTCAAATCATCATATGATCTTTGTAGATTTTTATAATGATTCTGTTCAAGTGTGGGTGGTGTTTTTGATATTGGTGGCGGTGATGTTGCTGATGATGAAAATGTCGAATTAGTTCTTGGAGTTGCGGGGTACCAGGGAGAAGCATCATTATAATCAGCTAGGTGACTTTCTGAACCAGGTATGTTAGCTGCAAAAGCATGTTATGAATTTTGTTTGTTTTATTAAATGTTAGCTAACTTTATAAAATGGCAAAAATAAGCTCAAATTGGTTAGTAATTAAATAGCACAGCTCTAGATGGAAAATCAAATCGAATAAAATAAGAAATTTGAAACCGACCTTTTCCGATTTTCTTGAAACTTCCATAAAAGAATTAATACGTGTTGTTTATTTCTCAGCTATTTTTGACACAGCGTGGCTCGAAATTTGTTAAGAAACTTAGAGACAATCAAAGTTTAAAGTTAAATTGTGCTCGAACGAGTTAAACGATTTTAATAATTTTCTTGAAAGGTGGTGCTTAGCGAGGCTTTATGATTGAGAAAAAATATAAAATAAAAAATATTTTCACTTTGTGCCATTTACTAAAAACAAGTTTACCGATTCTTAATAAAAAAACATAAAGTACGAAAAATTTCAAATTAATAATGGGTGGAATGCATAAAACCTAGTAACTAGGTTTTTTAAGTGTTTACTAGTTTCATTATATATATAAAAAACCTAGCAAACTCTTAAAAAACCTAGTTACTAGGTTTTATGCATTTCACCCATTATATTCAAATGCGATTTTATCAAAAACAAAAAATAATGCATGTCTGTAATTTTAGTATGTTTTGCGGGTAAATAATAAATTTTTAAAATATAAAAAAATGAAAGAAAAAAATGGTACTTTTTGAACTTGCTATGTTTCAAAAATTAAAATTATAAGAAATCATCTAAAAATAATAAATATGAACATTTTTTGTCAGTGTAATATTTTACGCTTCACTAATGTCGAATTCTTTTCACTCAAATCCATAAAAAAAATTGATGTAAATCAAAAACTTTGTTCTATTCACGCAAAAATATCAATTTTTTTTTCGATTTACATCAAAAAAAAAATGTGCATTTTTTCGTAAATTATTTGACATTACTAATATCAACAAAGAAAATTTAAAAAATAAACGTTTTGTCAACGACAATTTTTATATAAATATGAGTTGTTTTATTTTGAAGAGGCAATTATTGTTGTTGATATAATATTTATATATATTTTTTTTTTTAAATAAAAAGTGTTGTGTAATAGGGTTTAGAATATGTGTCACAACAACACATAAATACCTTTTAAGAACTAGGTCCAGACTTAGGTCCCACAACAACGGGCGTTCTAAGGTGTTGATGAACGCTTTTTTTAAACCTTTGCGGATTGAAGCCACCTGAGACTATGAATTCCGTCACACTATTCCATTTGTATGTACTATGTAGTTCGGACAAAGAAGTCTTTCTACGATCTGCCAGTATGACAGCGCGGGATCTCGACCGTTTGACTGGTTGCGGTAGCCGATTGCCGAGTGAAACGGGAGTAAGAATAAGTTTGAACCATGATGCCGCTGATTTTATCTGAGCACTATTGATGACGATGTTTGTAAAAAACAACGAGGTCAGCAACAGTGCGACGATGTTGTAGGGAATCAAGTTTTGATGTCAAAGCTCGATCACCCACAGCGCCAAGACGGAAACAGAGGCAGCACCCCAAACTTGACAACAGTACTCCATACAGGGAGGAATATAGGACTTATTAACATGGAGCAATTGGTATGGAGTAAAAAATTTTTTGCATCTATTTAGGAGACCGAGTTTTTTAGACGCGCTTTTTGCCATCGCCATTACATGATCGTTCCAGAGTAGGTCATGTAAAACTGTGACACCCAATAAACGAATGTTTTTACATTCACCTATTGGTTCATCACACATATTTCTCTCTCTCTCTCTGGCGTTTACATCCCATGAAGGGATTTTGCCGTCTGTGCAATAAGCTTCCAATCATCTCGTTCCATGACCAGTTGACCCCAGTTTCGACATCCTATATCACGAAGGTCTTGGATGATGTCATCACGCCAGCGTTGTCTAGGTCTTCCTCTTCGACGAACACCAGCTGGTTGTTGTTGGGACGCTTTTTTAATCATTCTATCTAATGGTGCCCTTTCTACATGACCAAACCATCTAATCCGGTTAGATTTAATGAATCCGATTACATCGCAGCCTCCAAGGAGCTGTCTGATTTCGTGATTCATTCGGATTCTATACTGATTTTCAGCAACTTTACATGGACCATAAATTGTTCGTATGACCTTCCTCTCGAATGTTGATAAAATTCTACAATCGGAGGAAGTCAGTGTCCAGCTTTCACTTCCAAATGTAAGCACAGGTCGAATTAATGCTTTGTAAAGTGTGAGTTTACACGACCGCGAAAGATGTTTTGATCGCAGAAGTTTTGAGTATGCGTAGAAAACTCTGTATGCGGCAGAGGCACGGGCTTTGATATCTGCCTGCATGTCATTTGACGATGTTATTACAGACCCGAGGTATTTAAAGTTTTCCACGCGTTCCACTTCGTAGTCGCCAGTATCCAGATTTCCGGGAGGTATGTTCTTAGATGTTGTTAACACTTTAGTTTTGCCGGTGTTGATGCATAATCCAAGTCGTTTAGCATTTCTTACAACCTGAGAGAGACTATTTTTAATATCGCTCGTTCTACGTCCGAGAAGCACAATATCATCTGCGTAGCCAAGAACTTGACTAGATTTATTATATATGCAGTTTTGCGTCTTAATTCGGCTTTTTCTTATCGCGTACTCCAGCGCCAAATTAAACAGTACAGGCGCGAGTGCATCACCTTGTCGAACACCTGATGTTATATCGAAAGGATCAGAGACTGACCCTTCGATTACTATTCTACAATTTGATCCCGATGTTGTGAGTTTGCACAGAGAAACAAGTTTCTCTGAGATACCAAGGCATATGAGTGCGGACCAGAGGTTGTCGCGGATGATACTATCATATGCTTGCCTGAAATCAACGTAGAGCTGGTGAATGCTGATGTTGTACTCCCAACATTTTTCCAGAATCATCCTTAATGTAAAACATTTATCTGTGGTTGAGCGGTTGGGACGAAAACCACACTGATAGTCACCGATGATAGATTCGGCGAACGGGATGAGTCGAGCAAGTACGACATTAGCTAGTATTTTATATGCAGTGTTCAACAGTGCGATGCCACGATAATTCGCACACTCTAGACGGTCACCTTTCTTATGTAGCGGAACAATGAGAGCCGTTTTCCATTCAGCAGGCAGTTCTTCTTGGTCCCAGATTGCAAGAATCAGATCGTACATACGTGAGACCAGAGCTACTCCTCCATTTTTAAGTAGTTCTGCGGGAATTCCATCGAAACCTGGTGATTTGCCATTTTTCAGTTTTTTAATTGCAGCTTCCACTTCCTCTATTGCTGGGTAAGGGACAAAAATCTCTTCAGTTGATGGAGCAATTGCTCGAATAGGATGAACTTCATTCGTCCTATTCAATAGGTCTTGAAAGTGGGATCGCCACACTGCCAGCACATCACGTTCACTTGTTGTAAGTTCATTATTTTCATTTTTGATGGCTGTAGATCTTGGGTGGAAATCTTTTGTCAGATTCCGTGCATTGGCAAAGCACTCTTTTGAATTTCCGTTGGCCACATGTTGGTTGATGTCTTCAATGCAGCTCTTCATGTGTTCGCGTTTCTTTTTACGTAGAAGTTTTGCTGAGGCTTTCCTGGCGCATAGATAATCAGCTTGGGAGCTTCGGGTGTTCCTTGTTAACCATTTTTCTCGCAGTTTTTGTTTTTGTTCAACGGATTGGCGGCACTCGTCGTCGAACCATTCGTTGTGTGATTTCGGTGGCCGCTTTCCGATTGTAGTTTGTGCTGCGGCTATAATGGTTGATTGTAGCGTTTGCCATTCTTCTTGTATGTTTAATGGCATCTCAGAAGAGATGTCATGCTCTTCTATGTTTTGTGTTATTATTTCCTGATATCTGTTCAGCGTTTCCGGATGTTTAAATGCATCGACGTTCCAGCGCACGGTCTTTTTTGCTTGTCTATTAAATGTAGATGATGATTTGCACTTGTACTTAAAGATGACAAGCATATGATCGGTGTCCATATCAGCACCTCTGTATGAACGAACGTCAGTTACACTTGTGGAGTGTCTCTTAGAGATCATGACGTGATCGATTTGATTGTCCGTTCTTCCGTCATTTGATTTCCACGTTGCCCTGTGAATTCTCTTGTGAGGGAAGAAAGTGCTGGAAATTACTGGATCATACATCATAGCCAGCTCGGGTGCGCGAAAACCGTTATTGTTGCTGGTATGATGCAAGCTGGTAGGGCCGATATGTGTTTTAAGTTCTGCAATCCTACCAATTTGAGCATTAAAGTCACCTATCACGATTTTTATATGGTGCCGCGGGATTTTATTGATGACTTCTTCGAGTTCTAGGAAGAACAGGTCTTTAATATCATCTGCTTTATCTTCAGTAGGTGCATGAACATTGACGATCGTTACATTGAATTTTTGCGTGCGGATTCTCAGTGTGCATCACCGCATATTAATTGGGCAGAAGTCGATAACATGCTGATTCACGCGACGGTGTATAAGAAAGCCAACTCCAAATTCTCCTCCGTTTTGATGACCGCAATAATAAAGAGTGTATCCTTTCGCTGTTTCATGGATTCCACTACCTGGCCATCTTAGTTCTTGTAATGCCACTATATCTAGTGTGTAGCTCTCGACTTGTTGTGTGAGTTTTAGGAGATCTCCTGGTCTTCTAAGGCTTAGCACGTTCCAGGTTCCCATTTTTAAATCGTAGTCCGGGTACAGTTTCCGAGGTCGTTCCAATAATGAATCCAAGATATTCCGAGGCCTGTGTACAGAAATCATGACAATAATTTTTTTACGGAAATGGGGTGTTAGCCCTTCGCCCAACCCAAATTTTCGTGAATGGGTTCGTTCTGCATCTTAAGGTCACCAGAAACAACCTTTTTACATGTTTATATAGCGAGCCGCTTGATCCAAGACAGACGCCCACTGAAAACCGCCCCTTACATGGAGAACAGACGCTTTCTACACATTCGTGCATTTTACCTTTTGAAGGAAGGGCCTCGAACGACTTGTGCAGAGCATTATCATCTGCAAAACTATTTATTGGGTTGCTGGTGATTTTCTACAATTCGTTGATATAAATCAAAAATAGGGTTGGGGATAATACTGAGCCTTGAGGTACACCAGCGTTAATTAGTTTAGACTCTGAAGAAAATCCGCATAAGGAGACCGAAATGTATCGGTTGGATAGAAAATTTTGAATCAGATTCACAACAATGGGATGAAAACCATACGCAACGAGCTTGTTGATTAAGTTGGCATGCCAGACTCGACGTATGTTTCACCACCTTTATCAAGTATGCTGTTTCAACAATGCGCTACATAGCTTAATAGATCGGTAGTTGATCTTTTGTTTCGAAAACCGTATTGGCTGCCGGATATTAAATGATTTACTTCCAGAAATTTTGAAATGTGTGTATTAATATAATGCTTGTAGACTTTGGATAGGACCGATAGTAAAGCTATTGGCCTATAATTTGAGATATCGGATTTTGGTCCTTTTTGGCGACGGGCTGGGCATTTGACAACTTCCAGCACGAGGGAAATATACCAGATTTGTAGGATTGGTAGAATATTTTAGTCAAAGTTGATGCAAGTTCTTTAGAAAAGGTTTTCAAAATAATGGGTGGAATATTGTCCATTCCTGAGGCTTTGTTGATGTTTAACCCCTTTAAAGTTTAGCGACTAGTTTGGGTTTGAAGTGAAGTTCATTCATATTAACTCCTGAAGACTGGATTTGGGGTATTTCTTTAGGAGTTTCCAAAACGGTGGAGTTCAGAGCAAAGCGAACGAGCTTACAAGTTAGCTTTTCTTGCGGGATCATTGACGATTAAATCACCATCAATAATAGGGGGCATAGAAAATTTTGTACCAGAATTTAAAGAATTAATGGCACTATAGAAACTCTTGTCAAAAATACACATAGACGTAAGTTTTGAGGCTTTCGCTCTGTCAATTTCAGACTTTTCGTTTGAGATAAACTGGTTAGATATTTTGTTGGCCTTTAGATATTGGGATCGATTAGCGGGAGTTTTGTTATGAATCCAAACATTAAATGATCTACGTTTGTTTCTAAGTGCCGTTTTGGCAGCTTTCGAATACAAGTATTTTTGTTTGGGTTTTTTTTATGGAGAAAGGGACAAACTTATTGACAGCAAATTGAATGGTTTCTGTAAAGTTTTGAGCAGAAAAATTTACATTGTCAGTGTAAATTGTAAACACAAAGACGGTCGAAAGGGAAACCATGGAAAAAATTTTGAAAACCACTCTTATCCATTTTTGAGTAGTGAAATATTTTACGGGGTTCGGGAGCTGTAGTTTTAAGTAAATCAGTATTGATAACTGATGAAATTAAATAATGATCAGAATTTCCAATACATACTTCCAATACAATATACAATAATATAACTAACATTTAATAAAATAACTCTAAAAAGGATATATTAAATTGATTTATGGATTTATTAGAATTAAAATATTATATTTTATTGGTTGATGGAAAAAGATGCGCTAGAAAAAAAACGAAGACGCTTTTCCCTGAAATGAAGCAGTTTAAATTAAAAACAAATATAAATGAATAAAGCAAAATTAATTAATTCACAAATTAATTAAATCTTTTGTAAATATTTCAATATGCAATTGCAAAAGATGCTATTATATGAAATTTTTCAAATTTAAAAGTAAACAACCGCCACTAATACAAACATATTTCACATCAAGTTTTATTCTTTGTTCTATTCACTCATCATTTCTAAATTGATTTGAAGAAAGTGAAAAGAAAACCACATCAGTGGCGTCACAATAAGTGGGGTATAATTAGGTTGTGTTCTTCTGCATGTACTTACTTTTAAGTTTATATAAATTACCAATGGCCAATAACAATTGAAATTTGAATGTTAAATACTGCACTATGAACTCTCGACGAACCCTATACTAATGAAATATTTTGTTTCCTCTGGCTCAGACACGAATATCTTATAAACAAAACACAATCGTTCTGCTAAAATACGAATACGAATGCTACTTCTTTATATTACGAATTTTAGCAAGAGCAATATTCGTTCATAACAAAACTAAATATTTATTAAAAAAAAATTAAAAAAAAAAAAAATAGAACCGACTTCAGAAAAAAACAAAAGAGGCACAAAAAAGTGAAAAATAACTCAATTGTTGCTTTTAGAAACAAAAATACGTTACATTTTGATTAATTTAATTTAATTATACCTTACTATAGACAAAAAAATTACGCTATTATACAAAGTTACTATATTAAAATAGTTACTTTTTATTATAATTATTATAGTTATCATAGTTGTTATAATAGTTATTATATTTTAAAAGTTATTTTTCGTCAATGTAGCACCGACTTAAATTAAATTAATCAAAATGTAACGTATTTTTGTTTCTAAAAGCAACAATTGAGTTATTTTTCACTTTCTTGTGCCTCTATTGTTTTTTCTGAAGTCGGTTCTATTTTTTTTAAAAAGTTTTTTTATTTTTAGTGTAGTCATAAAGCAAATGGCTAGAAAGCGTTCTAAAAGTAATAACTTTAAATGCCGGAAAAACTTTCATCAATCTATTAATTATGGTTTTGTGATTTTTGGCACAAACGGCATACATATTTCCCGTCATAGAAAATTATTTACGATAACCTCGACAAGTATAGCAATATACTACTGCCCACAACACCCAAACAGAATAATATGTTTTGACGAAATCAACGAAAATGCATAAAAAATATGGTTTTTTCCAATTTTCTGAACCACGGTATTATTCACATCATAAAAAAAATTATGGGACCCTCTCGGAATAAACTCAAATAGAATACAATTTAAATCATCCAAATCGAACGAGCCGTTTTTGAGAAATCGGTGTACATACATAAAAAAACAAACCTACAGTGAAACACAGAACCTCCTTCTTTTTTGAAGTCGGTTAAAAATACATAAAATTAAATTTTTTTGTTATAGTATTAGTGTATTGAGCTAGAAACAAAACACCGAAAGCAAAATAATATGTGGGGCAAATATTAAATAGAGTATGTATATTGTGTAAAGTTAACCTGTGACTTGATTAGGTTTGTTTGACAATAGTTAAAAAATATTAAATTTTAAAAGTCCAAGTGTTTGTGTTTTGTGCAATTATTTTGTGCTTAAGGTAAGTTTAAGAACTTATTATATTCAATTTTTATTTATAAAATTTCGTCATCCTTAAACTAAAATACAAAGTAAAAACACATAGTTAAAATACATTTAGGTCCGATTCCAAAAATTAATTTTTGAATATTTTCCGGTAACTTTTCAGTGAATGTGTCCGGTTTGTTAACGATAGTATATTTTTAAAAATATAATTCAATTAAATTATAAAAAAATGAAGTGCGTAATCTTTACACGCTGTTGAAGTAAAACTTCTTTGGCCACTGCAGCAGGTATTACTAAAAATTTTAAATATAAAATAAAATAGATATATCATATTGAAATTTAGAGTTACTTTCTAATATTCTTGATAATATAATTTGCAACAATGTGTAATAAAAAGCCATATTTACATGTTTTTCAAAGTTTTACAACGTATTACAAATTAAATTTCACGATGAATGCATGTCTACTTAATTTAATAATTGGTACAACAATTGATGCATTTTTCAAAAAATTTAGCAAATTTGTCATAAACCTTTAATTTCATATTTCAATTATGTTAATAATTGAATTGACTTTGTAACACATTATGTAAATATTACTTTTTATTGCACATGCTGCAAATTATATTGTCATGGAATGCAACTCTAAATTGCAATATGACATATTTATTTTATATTTCATCTTTTTATTAATACCTGCCACAGTAGCCAAAGAAATTTATTTCAACCGCGTGCAAAGATTACACCACTCATTTTTCTATTTAACAAAACAAATTTAATCAACACAAATATTTTTTCCCACCCGGGAAAGCCCGGGATGCAAACTCTAAACACCATGACCACCGTGACACCTAAACGACCATCATGACCACCATGAACACCATGACCACCATGACCACCATTACCACCATGACCGCCATGAACAATATGACCATCATGACCACCGTGAACACCATGACCATCATGACCACCGTGAACACCATGACCACCATAACCACCATGACCACTATGACCACCATGACCACCGTGACCACCATGACCACCATAACCACCATGACCACCGTAACCACCATGACCACCATGACCACCATAAACACTATAACCACCATGACCACCATAGCCAACATGACCACCGTGAACACCATGACCACCATGACCACCGTAACCACCATGACCATCGTGACCACCATAGCTACCATGACCACTATGACCACCATGACCACAATGAACACAATGACCACCATGACCACCGTGACCACCATGACCACCATAACCACCGTGAACACCGTGATCACCATTACCACTATGACCACCATGACCACTATTACCACCATGACTACCATGACCACCATGACCACCATGACCGCAGTGACTACTATAACCAGCCCTAAAGAAGTTTTACTTCAAAAAACTAAAACAATTCAAAATATAAATTTAAAAAATTACGAAACTCAATATAGTATTACGAATATTATATTATTAGATATTTAAATCTAATATCGACACGTCCAACTCATTCAACGTTTAATACGATACTGAATAAGCGTATACAAAATACAATACACATAATCGAATTGTCGCATACTTGCCGAACATAATATTCGTTTGCCTTTTTTACTTCTAGTTTCTTTTTTATTTTATTGTGTTTAAATTTCTACTTAAGTTTTTTTGGAATTGTGTGCATGTATATGTTTAAAATTCAAAATCAGACTGTAGTATGATAGAGATGAATATTTATGGTTATATATCTGTTCAAATGACTACTTCCGACATTTATATGTGTGTCATAATTGAATTGTATCGTATATTTGCCGAATATTATATTCGTTTTTTGATCTTCCGTTGCAAAATTCTTAAAACGCGCCTAAAGAAGTTTTACTTCAAAAAACCGCAATTTAATTCCTCTAATCAATTAATTATCATTGATAAAATTTTAAAATAAATCTCTATCTTTCACGATATAGTTCTAACTCTACACTATTGCAGCGTAGCACAATTTCTCAAATATTCTAAATAGTTTCTCAAATATTCTAGGTAAATTCAATTTTTAGAAAGAAATCTCATAAAATTCTGATGAAATAAATCTTTATTCTACGTCATTGTTTTGGACAGATTTTATTTCATGGTGTTTTTGTTTTATTATTTTAATTTTTTGTTTTGACCGTTTTTCTTGGAACCAGTGTTTATAAAATGAAAATGATTTTACTTTATTTTTAATAATAAAAAATTAATTTATTTTTTTGTTTTTTATTAGGAAAAACTAAACAAAAATTCAATGAACTACTTAAATCGCGACCAGCGGATTACAAATGAGGAGGTGAAGAAGGCGGTGCGAGAATTTTTAAAAAGACCATCCATAAGGATGAACCGTCTTAAAAAAAATACCTAATTATAATTTCTTTTTTATTATTTGAATTTGTGAATTAAAATAAATTTATGTTATTTTGAAACATTTTTGTTTTTATTTTTGATAACTTTAAGTAGTCCGTAAAAAACGATCCTTTGCCATATATTATAACCTTATGTATCACCAAAAACCACTCAAAGATGGGTATATTTTTATAATTATGCAGGCCCCAATTGTACACGAAGGCCATAAAAATGCTGACGAAATATAGTCACAAATTTGAGTGCACTAAATTTAGTAAATTATATTAGGAAACTGTCTAATTGATAATAAAATAAAGGAATAAAGTTCAACAATAGTATATTAAGAAACTAGTTTCATAATCGACGATTTTATCGCACGCAATCTGTTTAGAAAACGACCCGCGCAGCGGGGAGTTTTCTAAAGGATAAGTGCGATAAAACGTGTTATGAAACGAGTTTTTTATACTATTTTTTCTATTTTGCATTTTTTGTCTTGAAATTTAAAAAAAATTTTTGTTTTAATGTTTTAAAGAAAATTTCTAAAAATTTCAATTCAAAATAGTAAGCTCTGCGTTTCATCATATTTCTATATATTTTTTTGTTGCAGTTTTGCAAAAGTTTTTGCTTTCATAAAATGTGTATTTCATTAAAATATAGTCAATTTGATATTTTGTTATTATTACTAATTATTTTAATTAATTAAAATATTTAACACTAATTTAGATTATTTTTTAATAATAAGATTAATTAATAAGAATAATTTTATTTATATAATTATTCGTTTTAACTTTCACTGACGTTTGTATGACCAATGTGACCAACCTTGCAAAACAAAACTTTGCGTATCTTAATGAAGGCCATTTCGATACGCATTTGGGTATCGAAATGACTTTATTTTAGACGCAAAATAGAAAAAATATATTTTTTATTATAGTGGTTATTTCAGGCTAAAATTGTATTAAGACCGTAAAATGTTCAATGTAATATAGTCACAGATTGCACTTAAAGTATACTAAAAGACCTTAAAATTACTGATGAAATATAGTGAAAAAGTAATTTTCAGGTATACTAGGAGACCATTAAATCTCTGATGAAAATGAGATACCAAAGTTTAACAAAAGTCAGTCTTTTTTAATATTTGATATAAACTCAATTTATAGAAAAAGACCGTAAAGTTACCGAAATAGCCCTCGTCCGTCTACAATGAATGCCCCATTTGCGGACCGTTTTACAGTTACATCATGGTTACGTGTCCACTTGTGCCTGACATTGTCACAAGTTAACATTTCAGTAATTTTTTGGTCCCAATTGATAAAATTGTTTGTCGGGTTATCAGATATATTGCAATTACTAGTATGCGATAAAATTGGTATATTAGTTAAGTAAATCTTCTAAAAATTAGACGAATTTACAAAATAACAGTGCATTGCAATTTTTATGGTTTTATGGTTTTATTGAATCGATGTATTGATAGTATCAGATCCTTAGGGGGCAACGCCCTTCCAGCCTTACCCAATTGACGCCCCTGAGCCACATAAATAATACCTTTCCAAAATAAAAAAAAATATTAAAATCGGTTAACTCGTTCGAGCATAATTTAACTTTTATCTCTGCTTGTCTCTAAATTTTTTAACAAATTTCGAGCCACCCTGTGTCAAAACTTGAGGAAAAAAAAACACTATTATTTTTTTTACTATACCAACGATTACTGAATTTCAAGAACATTGTCATGATTTGATTTGTCATCTCTAATGTATTTACAACTGTGTGAGAAATGTAAATAGGTTTATTATATTTTTAGAACAAGTTTGATATGTACTAAAAGTTGGTTGAAAACTATAATAAACCCAATGGAATAAATTCTAATATGATTTTATTTTATGTTATTCTGGGAAGCCAATAGTAATAAAAAAACTTACTCAACAGTCTTTTACTAACTGGTTCCTGATCTAATGAATCACTTGATAATCTCTTTAGTATTGGTTCTTGTTTTATAAATTTTTTTTCAGCTGCATCTTTTTCCAAAGAGTCTTGTCGACATATTAACGGCAATCGTGTTATATTTTGTGGTATTATATGAGTTGGTATTGAATCATTTTCATCATCAGTCTGTGTTAAATGACTCTCAACCGAGCTAGATCGTTCCGCTTCATTTTCAATTTTAATATTTATCGTTGTTGATTCAGATTGTGATAACTTCGGTGACAATAGATTAGATATTGGTTGATTACTATTACTATTTGTATTTTGTTCTTGTATTTGACTTAATGATAATTCGGAGTTAGAATTACTACCACTAAACATATGTTGTGGCACATCACGAGTTTTATGTGTCAACATGTGTTGTTTCATATTTCCCTGTGAAAATAAATAAAAATTAGCAATAGAAAATCTTATTTATTTAAAATTATAATGTTTTTGAAACCAAAAAGCAAACAAAATTTTTTTGTTATTTTTAATTTTTAGTGTTGCTTTTGTTCCTTCATTTTGATACTCGGATTTTTGAAACTAACAAAAAATCGATTAGAAATAAATGCATTTCCGTACCAACTTAAGTAAAGTTAAAAAGAAATTGTTATCGTAAAAAAGCAAAGTTCTGTTATTAGTGTATTTTACAATTCGTTGTTCAAAATTCGTAGACAATAAATATATAAATATGAAGAGTAACGTACATGACATTAACATATAAGACAGGCATTGTATTATTAAATTATAATAGCTTAAGATTGTAATAAAAATATAAGTAACTGCAAAGAATAGAGTTAGTCTAGCATAAAAAAATATAACAAATGCTTTGGACGTCATCCAAATATTATACATTTTTATTGTTTTAAATTATCCTATATTATAAATTATTTTTAGAATTTTTTTGTTATTATTCATCTAAACATAATAAAATGTTTTCACTTAAAAAAAATCTTATAAATATAATAATAAATAATAAATATAATAAATGTAATGTAATAATCAAATTATTCAACAAAATTAAATGATATTTTTTTTATGAGACTCATCAACATAGAATTAAATTTTCTTGTTAATATTTATGCACATTTTTTAAATTAAATTAATTATTTTTGTTTAATTTTAATAATTAATTATAAACGATGTAATTTAAATATGTTATTGTTTATTTTTAAGTAACATGAAAAATGTTAAATTTCTGCTATTTTTGGTATAGCGATATAGGTAAATAATGCTAGGTAGTCTAAAACGTGGTTAGCATGTCATGGTAATTAAATACTCCAGATGGAAATAAAGGTTATGCTAAAGATTAGCTAAAAAGCACAGGGCTTATTTTAAATAGACCAGGCTGGTAAGGAGTCCCTTGATATCAGGCTCGGCTTATAACATATCACGTCATGCAGACTTTTGATATGGTGCACCATCAAAAAATCAAATGAATAGAAAGAACAATTATAAAATAAAACAAAAATTAAAGTAGCAGAGCACCGCTGGCAGCAGTGCAACTAAAAGCAGCGGTCGGAGAAACGGAGGTTTGTTCCTACGACTGCTGCTTTTAGCTCCAAGGTTTGTTGGACAATCTCCCTCCTTAGATCGATTTTTATAGAGGAGACAGGTACCCCTGTCTTCTTAATAGTGCTCTGTTTTGGCCTTGCTCACAACTTTGTATGACGCGTTTGAGTCAGCTCTGAGCTGACGGTTCTGAACTAAACAATGTTGTACTGCAGCCTTTCTTTGTTAGAGAGTCCGCTAATGCATTGCCTTGTACCCTTGTGACCAGGTACCCACACAAGTGTGACACAGTTGATTACTGCAATATTTTAGAAATTTTGGCAGAATTCCCATACCTGTATCACCTGACTATCAGACATTATTATCAGACATTATTCAAAGTGCCCGTTTTTGTGTATATTTGCTTTAAATTCACAAAACGCAATTTCTTTCGCAAAATTATTTTTGATCTTCATAAGTAACTTTCATATGAAACTAGAATTTTTTTTAAGTTTAAAAATATTTTTTTTGTAATTTGCGAAAGTGCCGTTTTTGATTTATTTCTAAAATTGTTATTTTAGAATAATTATTCTCGTATAGAATATTATATGCATGAAACTCTCGGCGAGCTAGTAATATTCGCATCTGTCCGACTTTTTTTATATTTAATTATCAAAAATTGTAACATTGATGATTTCACTGAAAAGCACTCATTTTTACCTTTAAAACAAGTAGTTTAAGATATGTACATTAAATTGAACTTAATGTATTGGGTAGCGAAATCCGAAATTCGACGTCCACGCCGTGCTGCCTGGTTAATGCTGACAGAATTAGGTTGGTGTACCGGAGACAAGCAGAGCAAAAACTGCTTAGCCAATCATAGTACATCACGGCGAATTGGCGCCTTAAAACCAATGCGACTCAAGCGTCTGTTCTCTATGTTAGGGACGGCTTGAACCGGGCGTCTGTCCTGGATCAAGCGGCTCGCTATACAAACGTGAAAAAGGTTTTTTTTGGTAACCTTAAGATGCAGAACGGACCCATTCACGACAATGTTGTAAACCTTTTAAAACTAATCTAAATTTATTGAACTTATTAGTATAACTTAGTGATATTTTAAAATTTAATTTGGATTAAAAATTGTCTGTGATTTCACAATGTAAAAATTTAATACAAGTCAAAATTGCATAGTTTCATTTTTTATTATATTTAAAAAATAAATATAATAAAAAGTGTGAACAAACTTAGTTGTGAACTTTTATATTGGGAAATCCTCTAAATTAGGTCAAATTATGTTTAATTGTTTTTATTAATTTTTAATTGGTTGTTTTTCTTTTGATAACGGAAAATAACGGTTTACAACATTTCCCCTACAATTAGTAATTATTGAAGAAATTTAAAAGTTAAAAGAGTAGTATTTTGGCAGTGAACTAAAAAAGACAGTTAATCAGTGAGTTAGTTAATGTTTAAATTAATTAGTCAGGAAATTAAAGTAGCGTAAATGTTTTAGCAAAGTTTAAATTGAAAAGAAGAGTAGTGTAACAAAGAAAAATTATTAAAAGATTTCAAGGGGTGAACTTGAATTTATAAATTAAAGTGTTTTAAATTAAATAAACCTAACACACACAGTTATCACAAGGATAAGAATTTAACAATATAAAATTGTTATTAATATCAAAAGTTATTATTACTGTAAGAAAAAAAGGAACACAAGTTAATTAAAGGTTTTAAAAATAACAGTGTTGGTGTTGCAATTATTAATCCTAGACAAAAGGGTCATAACAGTTGTGATATATTTATATCCTAGCTGAAAAGGATATAACATTTGGCGCAGTCGGTAATCCGCCCCTTGTAGTTTTGGATAAGTTAAAATCAATTCCAAAATACAAGGAAAATTTAATCAAGCCTTAAGGTTAAATTTGGCGATTGCATTACAAAAAAAAACAAAAAAGCAAATTGTTCGTAATAGAAATACGGAGGAGACGGTGCAATATTTCTGCAGTTTAGTACACCTACTTGGTCAGAGTAAGGGTAGCGACCGCTTTAGCGGATTGAGAACAAATCAAACATCCTGAAAGGTCTAAGTTACACACACAAAGTTAATATTGGAAATTATATCAACCTCGCAATAGCAATTCAGCACTCAATCAACAATATAATCCGGAAGTTCAGCAAGAGTTTCACCAATCAGAATAGAACATAAGAGAGGAACAACACTTCAAGAAATTACTTCAAAAAACAGAGTATCGGGTGAGTCAGGTTCAATAAATTTATTAAATTGTAAACATTTACCTATAGAAATAAGCTAAAAATAACAGTTGGTAAATACATATATATATATATATATATATATATATATATATATATATATATATATATATATATATATATATATATATATATATATATATATATATATATATATATATATATATATATATATATATATATATCCTAGAGTAAAAGGATGGCAGTGAACTAAAGAAGACAGTTAATCAGTGAGTTAGTTAATGTTTAAATTAATTAGTCAGGAAATTAAAGTAGCGTAAATGTTTTAGCAAAGTTTAAATTGAAAAGAAGAGTAGTGTAACAAAGAAAAATTATTAAAAGATTTCAAGGGGTGAACTTGAATTTATAAATTAAAGTGTTTTAAATTAAATAAACCTAACACACACAGTTATCACAAGGATAAGAATTTAACAATATAAAATTGTTATTAATATCAAAAGTTATTATTACTGTAAGAAAAAAAGGAACACAAGTTAACTAAAGGTTTTAAAAATAACAGTGTTGGTGTTGCAATTATTAATCCTAGACAAAAGGGTCATAACAGTTGTGATATATTTATATCCTAGCTGAAAAGGATATAACAACAATTTGGGTTGGGCCTAAGGTTAACACCCTAACCACGGAAAAAAATTATTTGTTAAATTTGGAAATCAGAAAAAAATAACAGACCCGGACAAAAACAGAATTTTACCTGGACGTGAAAAAGGACCAGACTACTGAATCGGAACGTGGAACGTGCGCAGCCTAAGTGCTCTTGATGCTCTTATAAGTCTAGAAACAAAGGCTGAGAGGTATGCGATGGATATAATAGCTCTGCAAGAAATTAGACAGCCAATAATAGGAAAACAAGATTTGGATAGTCGCTCTCTATATTGTAGTGGTCATCCTTCTCGAAGAGAATTTGGAACTGACTTTCTTGTTGGTGCACGCATACAAGAAGCCGTGATGAAATTCATCCCGGTCAGTAAAAGGATTTGCTACCTACGTGTACGTGGTACATATAACAATATTTCTCTTATTGCCGTGCATGCACCTACTGAAGCTAAGACCGTCGACGAGAAGGATACTTTCCACATAGCACTGGAAGAGGTTATGAAACAAACACCAACACGCGACTCTATTATGGTTCTTGGTGACTTTAATGGGCAGGTTGGAAGAGATATCTCTTATGGAAATGTGGTGGGCGCCAACAGTCTGCATTTTAATTCGAATGATAATGGTGAGAGAATGACTGAGTTTGCATTATCAAATAATTTGAGAATTGCCAGTACTTTCTTTCCCCACCGATCGATTCATTAACAGACTTGGGTCTCACCGAATGGAAACACTCGAAATCAAATTGATCACGTGCTAGTTATAGTACGTTTCTTTTCGAGTGTTCTGGATGTGCGACCCTTTAGAGGTGCATACATTGGAAGTGACTACTTTCTTGTATGTGCTAAAATAAGGTTCCACTTCCCAAACCCAAGCATTCCGAAATTCAATCAACGGAAACGTTTTAACATCTCATCACTAAAGAATGCTGAAACAGAAGAGAGATATCAAAACCATATTGCCGAAACATTGGAGAAATCAGAAACCATTAATGGAGACGTCGAAAAGTCATGGTATTTGCTCAAAGATGCTGTTTTAAGCGCTGCTGAGGAAATGCTTGGACGACCACAAAACCAGAAGCCATGGATATATCAAGCATACCTTGATGCTATTCAATACAAAAGAGATTGCTATCTGAAATGTCTGCAATGATGCAACACCAGGTCCATGAAGGAGAACTATAAACTGGCAAGACAAGCCGTTACAAAGCTATGTAGACGAACGAAGCGAGAATGGTGGAAGAGAAAATGTGAGGAGATTGAAAGCTTCAATAAGGAACATCAATCGCGTAACTTCTTTCAACAGGTTAAAACCTTAAAGAAGAGCCTTCAAGCTAGATCGACTGCTACTCAAAACGAAGATGAGGAGCTACAAGTAGACCTTAAACATATTTTAGATAATTAGGCCGCTTATTTTGAAAATCTTCTCAACTTTAGTGACCAGCAACAAGTCGGGCAACGAGCAAAGCTTATTCGTGCATCAAAGGTACATGTAGACGAACCAACCAAAGAGGAATTCGAAGCGGCGCTGTCAAAATTATAACGCAATAAAGCACCTGGTATCGACGATATAACATCCGAAATTATTGTACATGGTGGTGAAACTCTATCCTTAAGATTATTTGAACTTGTTCAAATGATCTGGAGGACTGAAACCATGCCACAGGACTGGAACACAGCTATGTTGATGCTGATACCAATCCATAAAAAAGGTAATCGCCCACAATGTGCAAGCTACAGAGGAATCGCTCTCCTCTGCACAGCATATAAGATCTTTTCTTACATTTTACTATAAAAAATCAATCCTTTTGCTGAACAACTGTTTGGAGAATATCAGTGTGGCTTCCGGCTGGGGCCGAGGTACCACCGATGCATTTTTCTCGATAAGGATTATTTTGGAAAAGTGTCGAGAGTTCAACATACCTGTGCACCAACTCTTCATTGATTTCAGGCAGGCCTACGACTCTCTCGAACGAGAGACTCTATGGTCTGCTCTGGTGTGAATGGGAATTCCTGGTAAACTGGTATCACTATGCAAAATGGCAATCAAAATGACAATCAAATGACAAATGACAAAATCTCAATGCTGTGTACAAGTAGAGAACGAAATATCAAAGTTTTTTAAAGTCGACTCCGGTTTAAGACAAGGTGATGCTATCTCTCCTATACTTTTTAATTTAACCTTGGAATATGAGTGACGTAAAAAGAAACTACCTACTAACAACAATATCTTGTCAATAAACTCAGTACAGATGATCGCATACGCTGATAATGTTGTCATCCTCGGCCGAAGTGAAGCTGTTGTGAGTGAGACTTTCAAATTGCTTGAGAGCTTGAAAATATTTCTAGCATTGGTCTTCAAATTAACTACAATAAAACCAAACATCTGAATGTTTCAAGAGAGGCTGAGAAGAAAGATTTGATGTGCGGCGATGAACGAATTGAGGGAATTGAATTTTTTAAATATTTGGGATCAATGCTTGACTCAAACAACAGTATACTTACAGATATAAAAGCTCGATCCACTGCAGGTAATCGAACTTTCTACCCAATTAAACTTCTTCTTGGATCACCGTATGTATCAACTAACACCAAGCTCAAGTTATACAAGACATTGATTAGACCGGTTGTGATGTATGGGTCACAAACGTGGACCTTTACACAAAATGACGAATCGCATTTATCTGTATTTGAGCGTAAGATTCTACGCTGCATTTTGGGTCCACTTAAGATAGACGATGGAGAGTATAGAACCCGATATAACTTTGAGATCAGAGACCTTCTTGAGGGTCCTGATATAATAGGTTGTATCCGTTCTAATAGGATTGCTTGGTTTGGGTATGTTCTACGAGCCGATTCACAGTCTGGAATGATTATAAAAATGTACGTTAGTACTCCAGGGAGTGGGCGACCGCGAGGTAGACTACGACTACAATGGAAGACTGACGTAATAAACGACCTTAAAAAAATCGGCCATGGTAATTATGTCGCTGTTGCGCATGACCGTGGTGAATATTCAAAGCTGATTAGCCTGGCAACGCCCCTACATGGAGCATGAACGCCGTTAGAAAAAAAAAAGATTTTAAAAACTATCCTATCCTAGATATAAATGGAGAAACGCTTGCGACTAAAATAAAATTTCTTCTACGAAACGTTTTCTTTATTCTATCTTCCGCACTGTAAAAAAATTGAAGGTGTTGCAAATCGATGTAACGATTGGCTGATTTGGATCATTAATAAAAGTTCTGCTTGTAAATCTTTCAAAAATGTTTTGAAAACAATTTAATTACAAACATACTCGATGTGGGCCTATTCCGGGCCTGATTTGGAATACCCTTTTTGGGTTGACTTTATTTGAATATTTCCGGTCCTGATTTAGTTTTTCGTATTTGACCCCTAGTTGGCCTATTACATTTGATAAAATTTTATTTGGTTAAAATTCACTAGAATAATATCCATTTTCTTGGAATTCTTCTTACTTGGAATATGAGTAGATTAGGTGACATATAAGTTGGAAAGATAATGGAATATATATGTTGGAAAGATAATTGACTCGAAAGATATGCATATCAGATCAAAAACTTAGTTTTACAATAAAGTTTTTGACCTGAGTTGCACATCTTTAAAAACTATAATATCTTTAGAATAAAAACAAATTCGTTCTTTATATTTTCTCTTGTATTTTGATTTCAAAGTTACCCTGAGTTTGAATTTCCAGAAATGTTTCGGACCACCCCGTTCCGTTCTCATATTAAACACTTTAAAATGTTTCTAAAAAACGAGTATTTTTTAGATTCACTCATACTACTTGTATGCTAAGTAAGAAATCAATCAGGCGTCCGTCAGTCCTCTAGATCACGAATTTCATCTACAACTAAAAATTTTTGACTTGAGATGCACATCTTTAAAAACTAATATCTGTAAAACAAAAAACACGGTCTCTTTTAAGTTTAGCCTGTAATTTACATTGAAGTTGGAATTTTCATATAGTGAAAATAAATACAAAAATACGCCATCTTTAAAAAACTAATTTTTTAATATTTTTATGGAAAAAGTTTTACTATGTATTTTTGCATCAATGGACCACTCTATTACCTTTCCAACATATCTTAAACCATCGATATCAAGTGAGCCGTTCTTTTGCAAAATACATTCTAAGAATTTCCAGAAAACTTTCGGACAAGCCTGTTCTCAAACTAAACAATCAAACCAAATATTTTGAAATTTTTCTACAAACACAATTATTTTTATTTCATCTATACTATGGGATTTAGGGTACAGCTTGTTCAGGTTTAAGCATGATGTTTCCCCAGTCTCATTAAAATCGATAGAAAGCAAAAAATTTTGTGATAAATTTAGGAGCTGTACTCAAACATTCACCCAAATTATTTGGGATATATTAACAACATTGCACGCATTGTAATATATCTGATACTAAACCACTACCTGTGGTTCCTGTTTGATGGTCTCGTTTTTATGATAGCTTAACAGTATCTATTAAAATTGGGCTTGGTGTAAACGGTTTTTTGGATGAATATTGTGTCGAGTAAAAAAGTACCCGATCAGAATTTTGTCAGGGCTCAAATTAGGTCCTGATCAGCTTTGCCCCAGTCCGGATCAGGCATTAGTGGGGCAGCCTGATTAGGCACTGATCATGAGTGTAATGTGATTATGAAAGTGAAGTAATTTCATTCCACAGGTCAAGATCCCATGTAAGTGCTCCTTATGCTTTTGATGGCCATTTGCTTGAACGTGTACATTTTATATCTGATTTAGGAGTTATTTTTGATAGCAATTTATTATTTTCAAAACATATCGATCATATTGTTGGGAAAGGGTATCATATGCCTTACTTTATACGCCGGCATGCTCGTAGTTTTCATGATCCATTAACTATCAAAACTCTTTACTATACGTATGTTTGATCAATTTTAGAATATGCGTCGGTCGTATGATCGCCTTTCTATAACAATAGTGTTGCTCGTATTGAAAGTATTCAGAAGCAATTTCTTTTATTTGCGTTACGTAATCTTCCATCTTCGCGTGACCCTTCAACATTTATTATCGAAAGTTATAGTAGCAGGTTTTGGCTTCTGGATATGAGGTAATTGGATACTATAGGCGGAATTCAGCAAAGGTAATGTTTATTTTCGATATAATGACCAATCGCATTGACTGTTCCGAATCGCTTGAATTATGTGATAGAGCTGTACCGTGTAAAAATATTCGCCACAGAAATATTTTATTTAAACTAACCTTACGTCATACAAATTACGGTTTATTGAACCATTTTTATCTTCTTTATGATTGTTTAATGAATATTATACCATTTTCAATTTTGATAGTTCTCATGACTCATTTAAGGAGAGGTTGTTGAAGTTCAGCTGAGCCAAATTGCTTTCTCTACTATTTAAAGTTTCACAAACCTTTAGGTTTTTAATATGCTCATATATCTATTTTTATTTCTTTTAAATGTAAGTTTAGTTTATTCTTAATTTTATATAACCAAAATGTATACTTTTACGGTTGGTCAAATAAATAACGCTTCTTCCCTATCAGGTCCTGATTGGGATTATCATAATTTGGATAATCGCATCAGACCCTGATCAGGATAATTTGATCAGGCCCTGATTGGATATCCCGATTAGACCCTGAAATATAATTATCTATTACATACATAAATTAAATTCGATGGATTTTACCGCTGGTACTTGGCGAAACATGATGAATAATTGTAAATAAAATTTCTCGATTTACAATCATACATAAATTAATTAAAATATAATAAAAAAATTACAATGGAAAAAAATTAAAACATATACCCCCTTAATCACTATTATTATAGTCTTTCAGCCGAGAAGCGATAACTAAAACATACATGAAACGGTTTGAATTGAAATTTCAGCTAGGGATCAAATACGAAAAATTAAATCAGGGCCTGCTATATTCAAATAAAGTTAACCCTAAAAGGGTATTGAAAATTCCGGAACAGGACTACATGGGATTGCCCTAATAAGGCTTGCCTTTTTTTTACAGGCCAGGACCAGATCACGCCTTGACTATATTCAGGCTTTCTCTAACTAATTTCTGCTCGGGCAGCTGACGTTGAACAAATATCAAACGATTTTGGAACTCTCCTAGTTCTACTATATCAATAATATACAAATTCAAAAGTAACTATGAAAACCATCAAACCAACGTTATATAAAATGGACCCCTTAATTAACGTTTCCTTAAAGCTGCTCATACAACGTATCGCAATGCGTCGAAAAATGTAACATAATATAATGGAAAGTTTATCAGTTGCTGCTCTTGCAGTGGATCAAAACTGTATGGAAATCTTTTCTGACGTATCTGAGCGAATAATGGAATGCTAATATATCGCGAAATTTTGATACTGCTATTAAGGTATTTCAGAAGGCATCTTCGATAATTGATCCTTTTAAAAAGTCGCTAATTAAGAAAATTTACAAATTTTAAAATATTCAACAGACATTCGAAATTTTAAAATATTTTATCGAGATATCTTTCCAAAACATAAATTTAGATGTGTTCCAATTTTAGATTTTAACGCAAGGCAATTGAGTAAACATATGTTAACGCTTTTATGTATGCCAACAGGAAATTGATCTGAGAGAATTTTTAGTCATTTGCGACATTTACAATCACCTAAGAAGGCTAGAACCTCTGATGAAACATTGACAATGCAAATTGCAAATGATGTTACATTTTAATAGTAAAGTATGAAATATAAATATGATTATGTATTTTAATTCATTTCTACTAGGGTTGCCTCCTTTATAAAACGCCATATATTGACAAAAAAACATTACTCCCATAGGCTCATGTTTTAAGCTTTAAAGCTACAAAAAATTCACCCATAATTTCAGCTTCCTAGATCAAACCTGTGCACGGCGCAAACTAAGTTTGTTTCCCATTTAATTAACATATGGAAAACGTCGTTTTTCCGCAAACATGAATAACGGTTATACAATTTTTTCCAATTTCTAACAGCAATTTAAAGAGAATTAAGTTTCCTACAAAAAGTTGTTCTATTGACTTTTTTATACCAGCTATTCATTTTTGCGTAAAAACGTCGTTTTTCATATGTTAATTAAATGTGAAACAAACTCGACTTGCGTCGTTCACACACGTCACACAGGTTTGATGCAGGAAGCTGAAGTTTTAAGTGAATTTTTTGTAGATCCAATGCTTAAAACATGAGACTTTTGAACCGAAAAAAAAACAAAAACCATTCGAATTCTATTTATGTATAAACGAAAGCAATGGATACCCACTATCTGGTTTTAAAATTATAATTCAGTTGACTGAAATTTGAATAAAAACTTTCAGTTCATTCATCAGTACCACTGATTCGAATTCATTATTATGACATTATCAGGTGCAAGGTGCGTTCCAATGAAAAGCAAAGTTGCTCAAATTTAATTTTATTTATCCTACCCAAATTGTGTTTATATTTTACTTATTTAGTTTTTGGCGTTCTATTGGTGATCTTCTCAAAAGGTTTGAGCAGCTAATATGTTCCGAATAAACGCTTGTAATACCAAATATAAACTGAAAAATTTATTGAGAGAAACTCATGCTTACGAACTAGAAAACTCAATCATAATTAATTCAAAAATCTATTAAAATTTCATTCTAGTAAATTATAATTCAAAGAAATTTTATATTTTTGAAAAATGATGTTGCTATAAAACACGTATTTTTATGTTTATTAAATGCCATAGAAAAGCAAAATGCAATTACTCGTCAAATTCGCTCGTATTATCACAGCACTCTTACTGTAAATTTCGTACTCGAGAGAAATGAGTGTCATATTGGCATCGTTATACAATATATTCAAATTATGTTTGGCACTAATAAATTTTATAAATTTTAATTTCGAAAATCATGAAATTCTTGAAAAAATATTTTTAAAAATAACGTTTTGTACAATCGGTGTACTTACACTTACACTTACGGAGTAAAAAGTATAATCAATGATTTTGAAAAAAAAAACAACAAAATAGGATTTTTTAAAAAACTATAAAAATTTTGTAAAATGATAAAACATTGACAATCAATATGTCAATATCAACTTTTTTTATAATATTGATCCGATCCTTAAAAATATTGGTTGTCAATATGAAGTATTGACAGGTGGCAATCCTAATTTCTACTGCAACTTCGTGCAGTTTTTAATTTTTTGTATAATTTATACTTTCGGCCCGATTTCATCCCGAATTGGACCCCCCAAATGAAACTTTTAATTTACCATACCCATACTTGTACTCTAAGTATGAAGTCGATCAAAAATGATCGGGTTTAGCATTGATCGCGTAGATCACGAACTTCATCATTATTTTATGAATGTATACTCTTTGGCATATTTCTCATTTGAGTAGGAATTTTTTTTAGTAGATAATTGCATTGATTACAAGGTCATGAAATTTTTCACAAGAATTTGTTAACACTTAATAGTGATTTTTCTGATGTGCACACTTTATTTGCCGTAGGAAAAACGCGTCCAGTTGCAGCATTAGTTCCTGGTAAGGACAGGGCGTATTGTATTATTATACAGGGCGTATTATTGTATGGAACATGGTTTGTTTCAAAACGATAAAATGTTTCCAACTATGTAATCTCTTTTGTGATTTTTACTAAAACTGTATATTACTTCCGGTTCTCCCGCCGTTCCCCAGCTTCAGTCACCGTATATTCTATAAAAAATCGGGACGTATTTAAAACGCCGCGGGAGGCGTACGTTGCGACGTTTTTAAAAGCAGAACTGTCCCACTAAAAGTAGGACGTCTGGTCACCTTGACCTATAAACGCTCAGCTTCGGACACATGGAGAGTAAATATAATGGCAAACTTACAAACTATATTTTTAATGTAAATGATAGGTATTTATAATGAATGACATTAAATAGTTTTGAAATAATTGTAAACATCGTACGTTCATCTTTCGTTTTTATAAAAATTGTGCTACGTTCACAGAAGTCGATGCAAGTAAATTAAGCGAATAAAATCAAAATGTGATATTATTTGATTAAATAAATAAAAGCATATAAGAAATTGCTATTTAATTTGAATGGAAATGGTTAAACCTCTCTCTATATATACAAGTATGTATATTTACTATACGATAAACATATTTGTGCGTTTAAAGTTTAAACCTGCGAAAACAACAAATTATAATACCTTCAAGCAATGCAAATAAAGTAGCAAAGTAATCATTAAGTATCGTAAAAAACACCTTAAATTAATGATGAACTTATAATAAAATGGTGTAATAACTTGATATGTAATCTTATTGAAAGCTGTTTCAGTGTAGATTATGATATAAATATTGTATATAATGATATTAAAAATGAGCGAAAAAGAATTTGTAGTTTGATATGACTGGAATTGTTTCATGCTTATGGTGAAGATTGTAGAGTGTTGTTAAATGAATATTAATAACTCTACTTGATGTTTTTTTCTGGTTAATTTATTTATCGAAACATTTATTATTAAAATCTTAAAACCATAAAACTATCAAGTAAATTATTTAATTGTATTTATGATTGATCCTCAACAAGATTGTATGTTAAAATCAACTAGCACAACAAACAAAAATCTTACCGCTGCCCTGCCGCCTTTCATAATTTCAATTAATTTATTCAAAATAATAATAAGCTATGGTCAATAAAATCTAATACGATCAATTAAAATCCAAACTTGATATTGAAACGATTCGTTACAATTTATTGCTCTCATTAAATTTACTATTATATTGAATCAACACGAAATCTAAGCTTAATTTGTTTTACAATTATTTAATGTTATCGTAAGTTTATGGAAATAATTTTTTATTATTATTATCAATTAGCTGATTTTGACGTAATCGTGGCAATAAAAAATTAACATTTGTGACTAAAGCATTCGTTTTGAAGGAATGAATGGTTTCAAAGCTAGAAAAATGTAGCTGTTTATCAAAAAGTTTGATTCTATAAACAGTTTTTGATTCACAAACAAATAAACCAAACTTTTCATAAGCTATTATATTTTCTTAAAATACAGAAAAATTCCTTTTTTAATCTTAATTGTTTCATATAAATCAAAAAAACATCGCACATGGCTCTAATTATTCTTCCACAAACATCAAACAATCAATTAAAATTTCAAAAATCCAATATAGTTTTTTTCATATTACATATTAAAATATTTAAATGTTTTTCGCTTAAATGTCATAAAACCAAAACGAATAAAAATATTTAACAGACAAAATTTCATAAAGATTAAAGACATAATTCTATCTTGTAACATTTAATAATTTTTCATTCCACACATCATAATTGGTAATTTGTATTAAATTTATGGAATCACTTGTCTCTAGTCATTTTTAATTACAAGTATTCATACTATTTGTTTTTGTTTTATGTCAACAAAAAAACATGAAAACTATTTTACTATAATATCCAATTTACTATACACGACAAGATGAGCCAAAAATCACACCATAATACTAATAATAACGAAACATAAAAGAAAAATAAATTATGAAAACTTAAATTAAAAAAAAAAAAAAAATTTTCAGCAAGACAAAAAATAGTGTCTAGAAGTGATGGTTTATTGTAATAATAAAAAAACGAGACATTAGAGACGAGTCATAGATTTTATTAATATGTAACTATCATGCATATACTCATTTTCCTAAGAATTTCCCATGTTGCATTTTGTTTTTTTTTCGTTTCGGCTCAATTTATCTTTCTCATCTTTTGCATGTATTGTAAAAATAATTATATTAATATTTTTGGCCGATGTAAATTTTTTAATTTTTACTTTTCATCATTCTAGCGATAAAAAAGTTTTAAAAAATTATCGACATAATGGAAAAAATTCATCTTTGTTGATGACTTGATGAAAAGTCGTGGGCAAAACCTAACTGCTCATCATTCCTTTTAAGCAATTTCCACATAAAATTTTTATAATAAATATAGATATTGTTCGGCGCATTGTTGTTGTTTAATTTTCATCTGATATAAGACTAGACATAATGAATATTATTTATACTTTATAATAATAGAAACCAAAAGAAAATGTAATTAAGTTCGACGCGATACTGTCTGAAGAAAACCTAAAATAAAATTATGAATTTTTTAAAATACAATAAATGGTAGTGTTCTACATCAAATTTTTTGTCAGCTAACTTCACTTCGTTGAATATTACATCAAATCAGACCGAACAGCCAAAAGGAAATAAAAATAATTTATTTTGGTTTTATACGTCAAACTTTATCACAATTAATTTTATCACAAAAGTCAAGACCATTTTATCAAGAATAGTTATCACAAAAATCTAAACTGGCAGAAAAATTTTAATACTGACAGAAAAATCATCATTTTTTTATTCCATTTGCTCGGCCGAACACTAGGAATACAGAATTTAAAGAAAAATCTAAAATAAAAAAATAATTCTATCGATTTTGAGCACCAGACGGAGATTTCAATAACAAGTACAAGATTAACTATCAGCGAAGCTATCAAACAGAGTAATAAAAATAAAAAAACCTACTGCATGGGGAGCACACGACCATTCGAAATTAAGGACAGATTTTATTATATTTTCTTAAAACAAATTTTTTTTTGAAAATTTATTATATTTTGTATTTAAAATGACATATATATTGCATTCGTCTTTTCAACATTTTTGTTGTACTATTAAGAAAGAAAAACCAAAAATTAAAATATGTATTTAAATTGCCACACAAGTTGTTTTATGTTAACACATTAATTGCTATAAAAACCCATATTTGGTATGCCAATTATTTAATTTATATATTTATAAATATAAATATTAATTATTTGGTTTATGTATTATTACTGTTAATTAAATTTATCATTTCAATCAATTTACTTTTGGCAACTAATGTGTTAAAGTTTTAGATTCTAATTAATTTTATGTTGTATACGGTAAAAATAAAATATAAAATAAAACTTAAATTAAACAATCAAGACATGAAAATATAATTATAACAAATAAACAAAATTATATTGTTAGGCAGAATTAAGAGCTGTTCCACTCATTTTTTAGCCAGCAAATAAAAAAAAATTTTATAAATTATAAAATAAAATTTAAAGCATTTAAATTACAATACATAATTACATTGGATTGGTATGAAAAACAAAATAAATTTATAATGTTTTTTATTATATTTTTCAAATTTGTTAATCTGAATGTATATTTTTCCATTTGATGTTTGAATAATTTTGATTCGACTTTATGTTTGATATGATGCATAAAATCTGAGTACCGTGGTATCGCACTCGATTTTTATTATACAAAACAACGAGATTAACAACAGTGTTGTAAATCCAAGTTGTGACAAATTGTTCCAAGTTGTGTCAAATTTTGATTAGGGCTCAGATGATCTAAGTCCAAAGGGCCAATACCAAAAAAGATGCACTTCCGATTTGACAATAATGTAATGCTAATATGGTATGTATACAATTTATTTCCTACAATCTAAAAATATTTTTCACATAATTATTTTCAATTAACAATATTTTTATTGAATTTACAAAAGTTTTGTGTGTTGTTTATAAGAAATTGTAAAATTTACACAGTTTTTTATTTTTAAGTGCGTTGTTAAATGAACGCTGCTCGCTCTAATTGGTAACATAATTTAGGTGCTCGTTCCCATTTGAAGCAACGTATATCTCCTCCCGATTTTTATTCATTCGTCCTATCTTGATTTTAAACACAGCGGAATCAACGACTTGTGCATTTTCATCATTCGCAAGACTATTTCTTTGTTGCGTGGTGATTGTCAACGGTTAGTTAATATAAATCATAAATAGAAGAAAACTGATCCTTGGAATAAATCATGGTTATTTAATTTTGACTTAGATAAAAAACTATCTATGCTGAACAAAATCTATCGGTAAACCAAAAAATTGTGAATCAGTTATAGAGTTAAAAAGAACGGAATAAATGTTTGAAAACGTTTCATGTATATAAATAAGGGCAAATCAAAAAATACCACTCGTTAATCAAAAAATAAAATCTAGATGAATAATTAGTCGAATTTCCACCCACCCTCTTGTTTTCCTAATACACTGTAATTTTTTGGAATCAAAATATTTATTTTTACGTTTGATTTTGATTTTAAATCAAAAAAATTGACCTCATTTTCACACGAAAATTCTCCTGTGCTGGAAACAGTTTTAAAAAAATCAGAAGTCTTTATTTTTGTTGAAACGTTTACTTTTAGATGGTGTAAAAAAAATAAACATTCCAGAAATGCGAAAAACTGAATAAACTTGATTTTAAAGAGTTATTTTTCAATGATTGTTTAAAAATATTCATTATTTGTTAAAATTTACCGTTAAAATCCTTAAAAAATATAATTATTTTCCATGGTAATGTTCATTTTTTTGCACCATCTAAAAGTAGACGTTTCAATAAAAATCGACGGTACAATGACGACATCTCAGACATCCAATTGGCAACTCCCGATGTAGTAGCATGGATAGACTCACTCGATGTAAACATCTAATGTTCAAATATTTTACTTTTTAAGCTCATTTAATGTGTATTCATGTTTTGTTTTATGTAGATTTCATAGGAAAATCTACCTTTTTTAAGTTTTATTTTTATTTTTAATGTGTCACAACAAAAACCATACGCTAAATAAAAAATAAAAATAAAGATTACTGATTTTTTGGAAAAAACTGTTTCCAGCACAGGAGAATTTTCGTGTGAACATGAGGTCGCTTTTTTGGTTTATAATCAAAATCAAACGTAAAAATAAATATTTTGATTCCAAAAAATTACAGTGTGTTAGAAACATAATGGGGTACTATTTCAGAAAATTGAGTGAAAAATTTTTTTTTTTGTGGAAGATAAAAATTAAAAACGAAAAGACCTATTTTTCTCGGTTTTCTCTATTTTCACGACAAATTTTAAGTTATGTGAAAAAATGGTTTATATATAGACCTTTTTATTAAAAGACCTTTATAGACCTTTTTATTACCTACAACTTTAGACTTTTTCGATAGAAGGTCTAGTTTTGCTGAAAATCGTGAAAAACCATTTTCTACCCCTAAAAACTCACCCAATTTTACCCTCGTAACTCGGATCACCTTATTTTCTTCCTTATTCAAAAGTTTTCATGCTGTTACTAATTTTTTCCATTTTTTGCCTGTTTTTAAGATATCTGCACTGTCTTTTATAAGGGTTTACATTTTTTGGTAGTTTATCTAGCCGACTAGAGACTCTAGAGACTCTAGCCCTGATGAGAATGATAAACTTTTTACAGATTAAAATTTTCTTATTGGTTTGAAACTAGATCAATCGACAATTGTATGGATTGCAAAAAAATTTCATAAATTGCACCATGTTTTGTTAGATTCAGTTCTTATTATTCATAATGAAATAACTTTTCATCGGAGTGATGTTATATTATATCACAACTAATTCATTGAATTAATTGTAAACCAAAAAATGCTTGGATTAAACAGTTTTCCGAAAAAAATTTCACAAAACGCATGCCTGTTAATACTTAATATATGTAATGTATGTTTCCTTTAGAACTATAGGCATAAAGTATTTTCGTTTTCTTTTGGATGTATATTGTCACAAATGTTTACCCTTTAGGGCGAAAAATAGTAATCTAACGTCCTGTTATTTCAATAGGAAAAACATCAAACATTCAAAACTAATTTGTTTTTGATGCGCAGGAGGGCTTTTCAGAAAAGTGTCTATTTAAATGCAGAAGTTTTTTGAGATATTTTTTATAGCCGAATTATAATTGAGCTTCATTTTATATTGCTATTTTAATTTATGATATGTTGTATTTTGGGGCTTATGTTGTCGGATATTTTTTTCAGCTTATGCCGTCGGATACACCACTGGCCGAGAGTCAGATCAGTTGCAAATGTATTGATCTTGTTTGTTTGTATAAAATATAAATCTCTGTACAGATGGATACATTAAACAGTGGGAACCACAATACAAATAAAAAAAATCTTATAAAGTTTAATTAAAAATAATAGTAGAATCCCGAAATTCAGAAGGCGTGTTTTAATTTTTTTGTATCACCATGGCAAATCTAACTATAAGATATTGCAAAATCGTAAGAAAAAGTTTTAACACAAATTAAGAAAGAGATCGTTTATTGCTACTTTAACAGTTTTCTTATTTAACCCACGTTGCGAAAACTTAAGTCACAAACAAATCGTCTAAGTCTTTGTCAGCTGAGTTCTAAAACAAATAACAAAACTCAACACCAATTAACAATGATCAAAGAAAGAAAAGCTTAACGATAGAGGAAGCGAAATATGGTCACATTCTTCACATACTAGAAATTCGACAAATCTTTATCGTTCATGGTAGCTTGGCCAAAGAGGAAGAGAATGGGAAAAGAAACTCACGACCGGTCCTAAACTCAAAGATTATAGAATTAGGAGTTCTTAGAACGGTTAAATGTTAAACTCTCCTTTCGTTGCTCAGCTTATTCACTGAAAGAAAAGTTTATGAGCAATGTGGTTGTGACGATCAATAAAATGTTATAGTAACAGATTCGTAGTTATTACAATCAAGATTCGTTTAAAGTAATTGCGATTCGTCCTTTATAACTGAATTTAGTGTTGATAACTCAAATCCGGTCACACTAAATGAATAATTCGTTTGAAGATTGCCTAAAATTCTTTATTTCTGATTTGGTTGTCACAACTGCGGCATTAGTCTTGAAATTGGTATATTCAACAGATTTATTCGGCTGCCACAACTATCGTTTTTTATAGTTATTATATTTTGAGTTTTGTTTGTTCTTTCTCTTCTTTAGTTTGAGATGTTATCTTTGTTTCATTTCATTTCATTTCATTTTGTTTTGTGTGTTTATTGTTCTGTTATAAGAAATTTTTGTAATCGTATTATAAAAAAGTGTTGGGTTTTGAGAGTGAAGTGTGAGTTTTCTGTTAAAATGTTTGAACTAGTTTATTTTAGAATATCATTTAAATAAGTTTTGATTTATTTCTTGTTAGTGAAAATGTGGTAAAGCTTGTGATCTGATTTAACTTACATGAAATAATAAGTTTTATAATATATTTAAATTAAATAGAAAAAATTAATTTTTGGTGACTATTGTTTATAGTTTTAAGTAATTATGTGATGGTGAAAAATATCTAGTTTGTGGTGCCTAATGTAAAAAAAAAGCTATTTTATTTCTAAAAAATATTCTGTTGTTCTCACACGTTGTTTAATACATTAAGAAATTGATTATCATTTTAATTAATTAGTTAATCAGAAAAACAAATTGTTTGTTTATATATGTGTTTTTTACCTAAATAAGTGAAATAAATTTTTTAAAAACCAAAATAATTGCATTTTTTAAGTTTTATTATTGGTGTTATGGGCTACCGCCTGAACCAGAAATTGAAAATAAAAAAAAAAAAAGTTTTATAATAAATTTCTGTCGTGTTATACTATTTTTGAAAATAGAAACTCCAAACTGTTTATCGAAATTAAATTATAGGTAAAGCTATATAGTATGTACTATACTAAACGTGAACGAAATATTTTGTTCTAATATCTAGGTAAAGCATTTTTAGTTCGGTTGCAGCAACTAATTTTTATAGTTTTCATACCTATTTATTAATCAAAAGAGGCGGGTAGGACAACTGAATTTTGAAGTCTTTGTGACAGAAATATTCGGTTGGCACAAAACGAGGTTGTAGTGAACGAAGTTTTTCTTTCAGTGTTTTATTATTCACCAGCCGTTAAACTCATCCAAACATAATGCTATATCAACCCGAGATATATTTCTCCGACCAGTTACAGTGACGGTTACACAGACAAAAAACAGTTACACACTATTCAAAATAGCAGACAAGTGTGATCTAAAGATAGATCACACTTGTCTGCTATTTTGAATCGCGATCACCAACAGGTTCATTATTGAGGCAATGTGAGTCACAGGGATATCGGTAGATGTATACTAATTAAGACCACGGAAAATTGGTGTTCTTAATTAACCGTTATTGGTCTAGGCATGTCATAATTTTCCTTAGTCCTGATCACACCCACTGCAATATAACCTTGCTTTAATAAAAAATCGACTGGAGGAAATTTAAACACAACTACCATTAATGCTACAAAAATGACGCTTGATTACAAAGATGCAAGCAAAAATAATCACTAGTACTAACAGATATAATTATCAGTGTGACTTCCGGCAAGGCCGAGGTACCACAGATGCACTTTTCTCGATAATTACGATTTTGGAATAGTGTCAGGAGTTCAACATACCTGTGTACCAACTCTTTATTGAATTCAGACAGGTCTACGACTCTCTTGAACGAGAGACTCTATGATCTGCTCTGGTCTCAATGGAAGCCCTGGTAAACTGGTTTCACTATGCAAAATGATAGTACGGAACTCTCAATGCTGTGTACGATTAGAGAACGAAATATCAGAGTTAATAAAGTGATGTTACCTCTCCTATACTTTTTAATTTAGCCTTGGAATATGTGTGCCGTCGAAAGAAACTACCGACTAACAGCAATATCTTGTCAATAAACTCAGTACAGATGATCGCTTACGCTGATGATATTGTCATCCTCGGTCAAAGTGAAGCCCTTTATCTATGTTAGTGTGGGACTTTCGAGTCGCTTTAGAGTGATGTGCTAGGAATATTGGTCGGCAAATTAACTACGACCAAACATATGAATTTTTCAAGGGAGGCTGAGAAGCAAGATTTGATATGCAGCGATGAAAGATTTGAGAGAGTTGAATCTTTTAAAATTTAGGATCAATACTTGACTCAAACAACAACATACTTACAGATATAGAAGCTCGAATCGCTGCAGGTAATCGATCTTTCTACTCAATTAAACCTCTTCTTGGATCACCGTGTGTATTAACTAACACCAAACTCCAGTTATACAAGAAATTGATTAGACAAATGACGAATCGCATTTATCTGTATTTGAGCGTAAGATCCTACGCTACATTTTCGGTCCACTTAAGACAGACGATGGAGAGTACATCACCCAATGTATTGATATACAATGAGCTAATATCCATCAAATACTTTAATTAAAAGCTAACCAATGTTATATACTTCGTAGTTCTAATTATAAAAATATTAAAGAAAGCAGTAGTATCCCACCAAAGTGGAGGGAAGTGACAAACCGGAAGTTAGGATGCAGAACTGTTGTGAACCGTACTAAATGTTTATGTACCACGATTAATCCAATTCGATTATCAGGTACAGATGTTATTGAGCTTCCAAAATAACAGGTGCTCGGAGGACCCCCTACCACTTTGTTTACTATCGCTAAAAAACTAATCAGTTCCTTGCCATACATATTTGCATATTTTTGCGATGTTTCATCAAAACTACTTAACGAACGAATGTTGTATGCTTCCAACAAACATTGAAACAATAAACAGGTGTACGGGAGGACCCCCACCACTTATCCCAATATTATCCAAAAACTAATCAGTTCTTTGTCATTTAAGTTTTTATCTTTTTTCAAAGTGTCATTAAAATTGATTAATGAATAAGTCTGTATGCTCCCAACAAACTTTAAAAACAAAGTGTAAAAAGTCAGCAGTTGTATGGTAGACCCCCCGCCACTTTGATCAATGTGTCCCAAAAGATGATAACTATCTCCACTAATTTGAACCTTTTTCATAAGTTTCATCATAATCACTTCATTATTGTAGGCTGTAGTGTGCATAATCACACTGAAAAAAATTGAAAATTTACAAAAAAAAATTTTACTGGAAGTGAAAAACTGGAAGTTGGGATGCAGAACTGTTGTGAACCGTACTAAATGCTCATGTACCAAGTTTCATCCAATTCGATTATCATGTACAGATGTTATTGAGCTTTCAAAAAAACAGGTGTATGGGACACCCCCCACCACTTTGTTCACTATCGCTCAAAAACTAATCAGTTTCTTGCCATACATATTTGCATATTTTTCCAAAGTGTCATCAAAATTCGTTCACGAACGAATGCTGTGTGCTCCCAACAAACATTAAAAAACTGGTGACACAGTAAACAGGTGTTCGGGAGGACCCCCACCACTTTTTCCAATATTGTCCAAAACTAATCAGTTCTTTGTTATTTAAGTCTCCATATGTTTTCAAAGTGTCATTAAAATAAATTAATGAATGAAGTCTGTATGCTCCCAACAAACTTTAAAAACAAAGTGTGAAAAGTGAGCATTGGTATGGTAGACCCCCGCCACTTTGATCAATGTGTCCCAAAAGATGATAACTATCTTCTCACACTAATTGGAATCTTTTTCATAAGTTTCATCATAATCACTTTATTATTGTAGGCTGTAGTGTGCATAAAGACACCGAAAAAACTTCAAAAAAGTACAAACATTTTTTTTACCGGAAGTGAAAAACCGGAAGTTGGGATGCAGAACTATTGTGAACCGTACTAAATACTCATGTACCAAGTTTCATTCAATTCGATTATCAGGAACAGATATTATAGAGCTTTCAAAAAAACAGGTGCTCCAGGGACCCCACACCATTTTGTTCACTATCGCTAAAAAACTACGAACGAATGTTTTATGCTGCCAACAAACATAAAAACTTTTCAACCGGAAGTGACAAACCGGAAGTTGGTATGCAGAAATATTGGAAACTGTACTAAAACTTTATATACTAAGTTTTAGTAAGATCATAGTCCGGGCTTAGAAGTTATTCAAGATTTAAACTTAGAGGTGTTTGGGAGACCCCGCCCTTTTGTCCAAATTTGGGCAAAATGAATCCACATCTTCCATTTTCAGGTGAACTTGTATCATTTGCCAAAGTTTCATCAAGATCCTATGCAGAAAGTACACCCACCCACCCACGCACACACAGACGTACACCAAAATTTTTAATGGCTATATAGATAGAGGATGGTCCAAAACAAAAGAAAAAACAACATTTGGGGTATGTAAGATTTTTTTTCACGATAGATTGCATTACTTCACACAATTTAAAATTGTGGTGAAGTAAAAAACAAACATAATTACACCGAAAGAAAAAATCTGATCATTCGGTTGGCACAGTGATTATTCGGTCACGAGGACATCAAATTCGGTTGTTGTATCTTCAATTCGATTGCTGTGTCTTCAAATTTGGGTTTTGAAGATACCGCAACCGAATTTGAGGTTACTGTGATATGAAAAATTCGGTTGGCACAAAATAGGTGGTAGTAACTGAATTTGTTTTTCAATGCGATAACTAGAATGTTTGCATTTATTTTATCTAACATTTTTCATATCAATCCAATTATACACTATTTATGTATTAATAAAAACATAGAAAAATATATTGATAAATAATAAAAAAAATAATATTTATTTTTATTTATTTTAAACTTACTCTTTTACATGGCAAGAAGTGAGTGTGGGCCAATTCTTCATTCTAAAAACAAAATTTGATTTTTTACGAATTTTTATTTTGCTTTGTGTAAAATGTTTTAATAGTTTTCTGCCAATTTATTATAAATAAAAAAAAATGCCAATTTTGGAGCTAATTAATTTACTTCAATTAATGTTGTAAACAAATAATGAGATTTAAGAAACTAATTTGGCGTACTCTTATATCTATTAATAATTTTAATCACCATTTTTTTTAAATAGCGCTCAGCCAAGTCTATGTGAAATCCTAACCCTACATAACCTACAATAATAACTCTTTATTTGTTAACTCGAATCACATTAATTGAAAACGATTTTTTTAAAAATTCTTTGCTTTAAATTTTCTGTCATTTTTAATACCCAATTTTCAAAACAAAAAAGAAAATCTTTTTTCTATATAGTTTTTATTTGTCTCAAGAAAATTTTCTTAGCATAAATTTTTTGTTGCTGCAAATAGTAGTAACAATACTCGAACAGCAAAATAAATGCAATTTGACATATTTTTTTGATTTATAAAATTTTAAATTTTTGCTAATTTATATTATTGTTATGATTTTATGAAGATTAAAAATAAAATAAGAAGAAGATATAAGAAAAGAAAAACTCAAGGAGAAAATAACTAATTAATTTTACACTTTTCTATTTTTTTATTATATATATATTTAAGTTTTTTAAAATAAATAAAACAAACAAAAAATTGTCGAGACAAATATCATAAATCTAATTTCATATCTACTTATTTCTTTATTTGTTTTTTTTGTTGCTGTTATTATTGTGTGTTAAAGGAATGTATTTACAAATGATATTAAGAAATGGATAAAAAATATTCGAAGAAAATTTTGTGAAAATTAAAAGAAAAAATAATTTTCAAAGCAATAAAAAAAATTTAGATTTATTTCTGTAGAATTTTTGACCTTTGACTATCCATCAAAAATGGATGTATTTTGAGAATTTATGCATATATGCACATATGTGATGGTTTAGTTTATAAGAATTATTGAAATTTCTTTTATGATTAAAATAGAATTTTTATTTATTGTAATTTTGAAAAAAATGTCTCTCGTTAACTGTCAAATTGCATTTAGTTTTAATTAAAGTTGAATAAAACCCAAAAATTATTTACGAATTACGATTTATATAAAATAATTAATTTTCATACCTTTGTTGAAAATCCTCGATCACAGATCGTACATTTAAACGGCCTTTCTTTCGTATGACTTCGGTAGTGAATTTCTAGTGCAGAATGACATGCAAATGTTTTAAAACAAATATTGCAAGTAGTGTTACCACCTCGAATTCCTGAAAATATAAATTGAATAAGTTCCTATTAATTTTGAAGCCAATAAAATAACATAAAATTTTATTGTTTGTTTGCAACAATAATTTTAAAAGGATTAAGAATATCAATTTAAAACAATTGGAGAAACTACGTAAAAGCAATAAATTAATGTAATCTTATTTGGTTACACAAGAAAATTTAAAGACAAGAATGGAAACAAAAGAAATTATATATATGTTAAACCATAAAATTTATTATTTTCTTTCCAATGAATAACGGAAATATGAATTGTCAGTTATAATCTAGGCCATTTAATTTGAAGCAACAGCAACAAATATTTTTCACATGCTATAGTGACTTGTAGACCCGTATTTTAACACGTCGTGGTGTGTCGTGGCAAATGATCCACAGTTAAATGGTGATAAACTGAGTTGTCACAACTGCCATGAGGCAAATAAGGAAACAAATATGTGAATCAAGAGTACCTTGATTGTATGACCTGATCTTATAGACAATATAGACCTTATGTACCGTTTGACCAGTACCTAAGGTCTATATTAGACCAACCGTAGACCGTTTTGTGTTTATGCCTCATTTTCTAGAAGGCGGCCAAATCTAACCTTATCACAAATAATCCACCAATTTAACCTAATCTAACAAAATATTTAAATTCATGTTCTAGCTATTAAAATATTTCGGTACGAAACTCAACAACAGTGGTTCTTTCTTTTTCTCTCTTTAAATTTGTCTGTTTTTGTTGTTTTATGGATACATTTTTTTATTTTTTCTGACTATACAAAAATGTTTGTTTTGAGTTGCAATCTTTTTTATGTCTGAAGTTATACATAAATAGCCACTGTTATATGGTAATTTTATTTTTATCCAAAAAACCAATTTATAAATTTCACAAAAATAAATTGCGGTAAGAATAAAAAGCAGGTTTAAGGCGATAAATATGTCATTTATCAATAAATTTGGTGTTATCAACCAATTAATATTACTAAGTTCAACGGTAATAAAGATTATGGTTTTCATCTTTAAAATAATAAAATGGAAGGGTTTTGTGTAGATAGACAGCATCAATTGTGTTTATGAATACGTATATTGGAATTATTGGGATATTTTACAACTATTGACGTTACTAGGTAGGGGTCCAGAGGGTCCCGCCCCCTCCTATACGAATTTAGCCCCCACCTAGAAAATTAAGTTCATGCAGAATTAATTTGTCAGTTAGAGAACACAGAATTGTTTTTTTTACTATAAGTAAGTCACTTTTTACAATTATTTCAAAAGAGAATTAGTGGTTGTGATATATCATCACCACGCTAGAAAAAACCATCTACCAAACCCATCATTAAAATATTAGAATTAATAAAATCGAACTAGATTTTGACAATTTTAAAAAAACTTCATACCACTGATCTTCGTTTCAAATTAATAAGAAAATTTCAACTTTAAAAAGCTTGTCATTTTTCGTGAGGATTAGGCGACAGAGGTCCATTCTACAAACCAAAAATGTTGCCAAGAGTGTATATATAAAATATTCGTTTATAGCGTGTCTGCCTAAGGATTCGAACCAGGCACTGACGAGAAAGGTTCGAATTCATCCGAAACTCGAAAAATGTGAAGTGGAGTTTTTTTCTGAGAAACTACAAACCATACCTTAGAAATTACAACAGACTCTTATGTGAATTTCTTTTGGTATGTCAGATTTGATCGAAAAAGATCTAGATTTTGGTGATCAAACGAACATGAAATCAGCTGTTTTTTTAAAATTTTGTTGTGTGGGTAAAAATGGCATTTTCGGGATGTGGTTTTTTATTTTTTTTTTTTAATAAAATGTGATGTGCAGTAGGCATTACAATATGCGTCACAACAATCAGCTGTTTTTCACGGAAATCATCACAGAAATCAGCTGTTTTTTTTAAATTTTGTTGTGTGGGTAAAAATGGCATTTTCGGGATGTGGTTTTTTATTTTTTTTTTTTAATAAAATGTGATGTGCAGTAGGCATTACAATATGCGTCACAACAACACATAAAAACCTTTCAAGACCAAGGTCCCACAACAACATGCGTTCAAAGGATGTTAATGGACGCAAATCTGTTTTTTTTTTTAATATTTTTTTGTTAAATAATGGATAACTAAACCATAAATCCTATCACATATAAAATATGACATAGGCCAATATTTCGTGATAGGATAGGGAAAATAAAAATAAAATAAGAGATAAAAAGCAAATTTGTTTTAAAAATTTGCAGGAACAAAACTAAAATTGGTTTGCCAATAGTCCAACTAATGGCATAATCCTTGATTATGGGACGCAGTTGATTAAAGCTCAGAAATATAGTTATATGAAGGCTCGTTTCTTCGAGCAAGATACAGCGTTCCAGCTTCAAGGAATATTCATTAGCTCTCAATCTTTGCTAGTGCTACCGTTGACTGAATACGGTTCATCCGCCAGCACCCCTAAGAAATCACCTTCAACCTTGGCTAGTGATATCTCACTGCTATTGCCAGTGGTATGCGATATCTCACGTTAACTCATATGCCAATAGCAGGGACTGGAGTACGCGGGGTTGTCACACCTGTGGATGGATAATAGTAAATCATTTTTACACACTTCACACACTTTTATTTAATTTAGAATTATTTATTTACTTTAATTTAATTTAATTTAGAAATAATAAACTCATTTAAAATTTGAAATCTCATATATTAAATAATAAAACACATGCAATTGACATATGTCAAATTTAATAATTTCAATGGTATTAGTAAGTCTTGCTAAAATCTCAGATCTGAAAAAAAGATTTCAGATCAAAAAAAGATCGATTTTTTTTTGATCTGACATGCGAAACGAACAAAAACTAGCTGTCAGATCAAAAAAAAATCAATCTGTTTTGATCTGACGTACGAAAAGAAATTCACATTAGAATCTTCTGCTCACGAGATCCATTTTTATTTATCGTTAACTGGAACTTTACTTTGTTGATTTAAGTTTTGAATCTTTTGTAATCACTAATCAGTCAAATAATAAAGTTTTTATTTATACCAAAATAAAAGAGATTGTTCATTTTTTATTAATGCATATATCCGAGTCAAAGTATCCTTATACCTTTATTTATACACATCGTGGTTAACCAACGATCGCGAGATGGTTCATCGCCAAATAACGAATTATTGCAGAAGACGAGACATGCTGGCAATTCATTTTGAAAACCGCAAATGGCACTACTTGTTACAGTTAGTGAGTGCAGTTTCTAAGTGCGAATGGCAGTTTCTAAGTGTGAATAATTTTGTTTGTGTTATTAGCGTTTGGCGAAATTTATTGTTTTTGACCCTCGTGGGAATATATAGCAACGGCTAATTAACTACCACAAACGTAGAATTTATTAATACAAACATTGAACACTTCAACGAATACCACACATGCAGAAACAAAACATTCCAGGACAAAATACAACACTGGACAAAAACTTGGATAGTCAACTTAAGAAAAAGAACGTAATTGTGGACCAGCAAAGTTAGATAAAGACAAACGCTCCTTGTATGGGCCACAAAATTATTGAAATCTAAACCAGAGGAATCGTTTTGAATCTCTTTACCCCAAAAATGTCGATTATCAGGAGCAAACTTTCATTACTTGTCGATGGTAAGTTCTTTTTACACAGACTTTACAATTTTACTTTATTTGAACTCTTCACTTCTCAAAATAGTATTCACAATTAAAATTTTTATAATCAAAGCGATGCGGGCGTTGTTCGTGAAAAAAGCAATTACCACTTCGTTATTTACTCTGAACCTGTAAATATAACCTTAAAAAATGTTTTCATCTAATTTTATCCCTTAAACTTATATGTACTTTTTAATTTTAATATGAAATGAATTTTAAGCAATAGACAGTGACCAAATTTGTCAAAACATAACACCAAAATCCATGTTAAGAAAGCAGGGGCGCACACAAGGGGGAGGGGGGATTCGGTTCCGGGCCCCCCCCTAACCGATAATTTTTCAGTATTGTTTTTTAAAGTTAGACATTATTTAGTGTTAACCATAAGAAATTATAGATTAACATCTCTGAATATCGTAAGATACGATACTAACTAGGCCTCTGAGGTTACTCACTATTGATCAAATCTCTTTGAGGATGTTTTGTACGCTTTTTTAAAAGTTTTGTGGATTACAATTATCAAGGAAGACCCACGTCAGTAACTCGTTCCAGAGATACTAGATTCTGTTAGAAAAATTTCTTTGAAAAGCTACATCTTCTCACTCGAACGTTAAAAAGATAGGCTGCTATTGATACTCTGTTCAGGTAAAATAGATTTGATCTAGGCAGACACACGCGTTCATCCATAGTGTATTTGTGTACCTTCAAATCAGCAACATACAACGAATCAAGCTCATTAGTAAAATTTGATTTGCTGAGCAGTAATGAAAGTCTCACCAAGGTTTTCAACCGACTGTTCCAGATATGTGTGACAATGAAAGTAAATTTCCCGTCGCTCTTCCTTTACGGAAACCGCATTGTCTTTCATTAAGTATTTTCGACGACTTAAGAAGCTGATAATATTAAAATTAATGAACTTCTCAAATATTTTAGCAACAACCGACAAGATTGATATGGGTTTGTAATTTGTTGAATTCGTGTTAGCAACTTTTTTGGAATTGGCTGTATACTGGCCATTTTTCAAAGAGCATTTATTTTAAATTTTATTGTTTCTTCTCATTTACCCGAAACCTAAAGATTAGCCTTCAGAACCATCTATCGGAATAAACATGCGCATACCCACGTGTATTATTTCTGAAAAATTAGAAGCAGAAATGTTTGAATTAAACACATATCTCTAAGCCCCTGTTAATCTGCAACCCAAATAAGACTAAGATTAGATTGAAACTGTCTAGGAACTTGTAAAATTAAATGAGTGGAAATCAAATTATGGTCTGAACCACCTAAAGGTTCTGATACTTTAAATTGTACCAACGAAAGATTATTTATCAAAAAAAAAAACAAGGCAATTTACTAATTTTTGACTAGGAATGTCAGGAGCTCTGGTAGGTTGTTTGGCCATTATATCCGAGTGAAAATAAATATAAAAATAAAATAATAATATAATAATAATATAGTATAAATTTTGTTTGACTAAAATGTTTTAGTATCAATAAATCCGTTCCTTTTTCAATAACGAAACCTCAACAAAAATATTTGTTTTCCAGCCAAATTGGCCCTTAGAAACAAACAAAGATTATTTAATATTTGGTTCCATAACAAAAATACCTTAACGATTTAAGTCCTAATATCTATACAGCCTAATAGTATATTAAACTAGATAAACGAAATGAAAAAAAAACAGAAATTGACAGAGCGAGAGCGGCAAAACTTTCTACCATGTCCATTTCTGACAAAAGTTTTTACAGTGCCATTAATTCTTTAAAGTCTGCTACCAACTCATTTTTTCCTATTATTGACGGTTATTTAATCGTCACTGACCCAGCGAGAAAACACACATTGTTCGCGGAACGCTTTGTTGTGATCTCAACTGTTTTAGAAACTCCTAAAGAAAAACCAAAAATCCAGTCTTCTGCAGGAGTTAATATGAAAGATCTTTATTTCAAACCCAAAATTGTAAAAAAAATCTTAAGGGGGCTAACTACCAGCAAAGTCTCCGGTCTGAACATCATTCCTCCTATTATTCTAACAACATTTTCCAAAGAACTTGCACCTTCTCTTTCCAAAATATTCTACAAATCCTATAAATCTGATATTTCTCTTTCGTGTTGGAAGCTTGCTAATGTCCAGCCCATCCCCAAAACGAAACAAAATGTGATATTTCAAATTATAGACCGCAATACCCTTGCTCTCAGTTCTATCTAAAATATATCAGCATTATATTAATACACAATAGTAATGCCAGATCGGGTGATTTTTTTCCGTTTATGGGATACATATTTCATTTAAAACAGGAAAGCGGGCAAAAATTTGGCAAGTGCGGGATTTTTCACAATTATTTGTAGAATCGCTTTAAATTTTAAACTCATTCAAAATGATCGCAACAACTATTTTTTTACTATGCTTCCAGAAAGATGATTACTCAATAATTTTGTTTAAATGAATCTGCCATTCATCGCCTTTATAGTATACAGTAAAATCGATGAAATTTCAGCCTTCAGATGTTAATCTTCTGATATTTCTTAGGGAAATAGAAGCAAACGTTTTGAAAATCCCAAAAGCAATAACATATTTCTGAGTTTCAGGAATATTTTCACACTAAGACACGAAAAATAAAACCACCTGCAACTACTAGATGGGTCCTCCTCTCTATGCATCGATGCATTTTGAACATATTAAAAAATTGGGATGTTTTGTAGAATTATTTCGATTATACCTATCGAAAAAGAGGTACTGCAATTTTAAAATTTTTTGCAAACCTCGAAATCAAGGCATATTCACTTCTTTTAAAAACGTCTTTCGCAATTTTGATAGATTTAATGCTCTATTTCATAGAAATACTATCTTATTCCACAAGGTGTATGAAGAATCGAAACAAATATTGTTATAGTGGTGGTTTTTGAAGTTTTTTCCATATAAACAATTGGATTTGTATATATGTATATTTTCTTTAATTGATAGCTTGATGGGAAGTTTTTCCTTAAAGAAACGGTAAAAATCGGGTAGTTTTGATACGGCAACGGAAAATTTATTTTTTAAAGTCTAGCATCACTGATACACACATATAAACATTTTTGGAAGACAAATCTGACAGCCAATACGTTTTTTGAAACTAAAAATCAACAACCGATCGAAACACACCGATCTACATCGTACAAATGAGATGCTTAGTCCGAATCAACAGTCCCGGAGGCGTACAATCCAGAAAGTTTAAGAAGCGTTCATCAACCCTCAACACGCATGTTGTTGTTGGACCTAGGTATCTATGTGTGTTGTTGTAATTCCTACACAGCACTTTTTATTAAAAAAAAAATTCGTTGGACCCCCTCTAAAACTTTTTCTGTGTGCGCCCCTGTAAGAAAGTTTCTTCAAACAATTCAATATCTTTTATCAGATTTTAGCCATGAATCCATATTCCATATATTGTACGTTTTTTGGCAGATTTGTCTACAAAAATTTAAAATATAAACTCTGATTTTGCGTAAAAAAGTCTTATCTAAGACACTTTTTTTTAAAAGGAATTTCGTCGTTATAAAAGCATTATAATACATAACAATTTTTTTCTGGGTTTGCAATCACTTTTTCTAATATTTAACTTTAATTCTGCGTAAAAGGTTTTAGTTAAGACAATTTTTTTAGAAAAGGATTGTGTTTAGGTTAAGGTTTCTAGTTTGTTATAAAAGATTTATTATAATTTGTTCTTTTACTGCGAATAATTGAAGCGAAATATATGGTTACATACATTTTTCAAAATTTAGATTTCAATAAGCTTCCAAAACTTTAAATTAAATTCGTTTAAACAGCTATACCATAATGTGCCGATTATGAGAATCATTTTCGATATACAATATTTCAAAAATAAATCAAGGTCACATTCGTTTCTTAGAATCAGGGTCAACATGAAATAATATTGAATGATTTTATGAATCAAATCAACATAGAAGGTAAGAAATTATATTCTCGAATATTCTTAGATTGACCTCGGATAATCGGAAATGACACCGAAAAATCGAGAAATTATGCAAAATTGTATATAAAAAAATCCCTCTTGTACAATTAAATAGTTTCATTTTAACCTGCGATTTTAACGAACAGGCTTAGGTGGAGGGTAATGTTACGATTCAAACAGCAACTGCAAAATGCGCTACAGTAGCAGGTAAAAGGATCGCTGAAATAAAATTAGGGAACAACTGCTATCAACAATAGGTGCTAGTGGCAGGCATTATGGATGAAGTCGTTTTGGGGATGGACTTCATTAAGGCGAACGGATTAGTCTTCGATTTTGGATTTGGGATCCTAAAGGTTAATAATGTTAAGATGCCACTACTAGTGAATAAGGCAGAGTCCACAGATATTGGCAGCGATGAGAAACTATGCAGTGCAGAGACAAATTCAGAACCATCATCCAAATGTCAGCGAAAGATGTGAGAGATCTAGATCCTGTTCGGGACGAACAGGCTTAGGTGGAGGGTAATGTTACGATCTACATAAATGTAATGAAATACAAAGCCTTAATTTTCGACATACAATATTTCAAAAATAAATCCAGGTCACATTCGTTTCTTAGAATCAGGGTCAACATGAAATAAAATAAATGATTTTATGAATCAAATCAACATAACGTAAAATAATCGAGTATTCTAATATTTTCTCAAGGTTTCTAAAAAGTGACCTCGAATAATCTAGAAATTATGCCGAATCATATATAAGGAATTAGCTCTTGTAAAATAAGTTAGTTTTATTTTAACCTGCGATGAATGTTGTAAAAAGTGCGGTATTTTAAATAGTATAAGTGAAATTAATTGGAAACGAAATGTTATACCGTGCATATAAAATCGTGTAAATATAAATAATTTTTAAATTCCGATCCGAAACACGTAAAATGTGAATTGTAGTTTTTTTCTGAGAAACTTCAAAACCATACCTTTGAATTCAAAATATTCCAATTACTTCTTTACTTACTTGAGTTTAATTGATCTCAAAAATCCAAAATAAATTTTTAAATTTGTTTTTGTGAATAAAGTTTCAAGTGTTATTGAGTAGAAATATTTTATGTGTATTATTTTGAACGCCGTGTTACTGGAAATTTCTACAAACAACCGTTGGAGTTTCGAAGCTGTTTGAAGAATATTCTAGATAGGAATATTGTTGCAGTATTGTTTTCCTGTTGTTGTGGAATAATAAAGATGTCGACAATTAATAAAACCTGAGTGTTTGTGCTTACTAATCAGTGATCGAATCCAGAAGGAGATTTGGGAACTGCATTTATCGAATTGTGAGTTAGGCCAATTCGAAGGAATGTTGGAAAAACGTAACACTATAATAAAAGATCGGGGTGTATTATTGTAGAGCCTTTAGAGAAATTATTGTGTGTTCGAGATGTCTTAATGATAAAATTTTTAAATATGTTATGTAAATTTTTATTATTACTTTATTTGTGATTTACTGTCGGAATCAGTGGATCGAACTATATCAGCTACAGCTAGATCTTTTTATTTTAAGAATAAGATCATCAATGGTCATAATAGATGTGTAACAAGTATTGTAAATCTATAATTATTAATTAATATTTATCGCAATAATAATAATAATAATAATAATAATAACTTAACAGTACAACAAATCTTCGAAATGATACAAAACAATCTCACTGGCATTTTGTGTATCATCGTTGAGTTTATTAATCGTTTATAAGTTCTAATCACTCAAAATGTGCAACAATGTTACTCTCCATATAATTGCAGATAGTTGCTCATCGAAATTGTTATTTGATGAGTAGTAGAATTTGTAGAACTAACAATTCAGTAGTTTATTGTGGGTTAGAAAAATCGAGTGCTATAAGTAGTCGTTGCCTAATAAAATTTGGATTTTCACCTAGTAATCCCGGGTAGTAAGATAGGCTCTTTACGGTATATCTAATGGCTTTCATGATGTACTCTTTCCGAATTAAGTTGTCAAATTGTTTTGAATTGTCATGAAAACGTAGTAATTGTTGTCAAATAAACAATTTAACTACACTAACTAATAAAGCTATAATGTTTAATTCAAGTCATTCCGAAATAAATAAATTATGTCTAAACTTTAAACAAACTGAATTTGTATTTAAACATACATAGGAAATTAATCATTGTATTAGATGGTGTAATTTTGAAGGGAAACTGCAAAATCGACGACCGTGCCTGTACCATATTTTCTACAAGCTTAATCATAACCATTGTGACGATTATATTCGACGTCGACGATTATGTTCGACATCCAAAAGAACATAATTCTAGAAAATTCTCTTTAGAGAAAATTGATCCACTAAAAGGATATAAAACACCGAAATGAAGATAAAAAAAAACAAAGTAAATTAATACGCAGCCGGAAATGTTTGTTTATCTAATAAGAATAAAAAATAGAAATTAAAACCCCTTAAAGTAGGTAAATAAGTAGTAGGTTAATAAACAAATTAAAAAAAATGGATCGCACACCTATGTCAACATTTGAAGATCGTGTTATTATGTTGATATATGAAGTGAAAAAGGTTGTGCTCTAGAATTTAGTAGAAATGTTGGCATTGTTTTGTGTAATATATAAAAGAGGTTGTTTTATATTTTAGAGGATATATTCAGTATTAAATTGTCAGTGGAGGGTGTATATTTTAATTTTAAAAACAGTAAGTGATTTAAAAATTAACAGTGTTACAAGTTGAATAAGATAATTGCAAGAAATTACTATAAGTGTAGTGTTATATGTGAGGATTTATTGTTAATGGAGGGGAAATATTTTTATAAGAAATAAAATTTTTAACGAATATAAATTATAACGTTTAGAAAAGCCATCGTGTTTTCATTTCCAGTTTTAGTAATCGAGCCAAAATATTAGTAAGTCGGTTAAGAAACGTTACAATATTATAATTTGTAAACAAGTATTTGTTGATAAAAAACGCAAAGACCCTATAACATGTTATCTTGTGTTGTAGGTTACTTATGGTAACAAATAAGGATTTGTTAAATTTTATTCCTTTCCAGTTACATCCCTTGAACGAAAAAAAATTGGGAATAAATTAATCTATTGAAGTTGGTATGAAAATTAATCGATGACGAATCGATCGATGGAATCAACTTGCTTGTATCAAAATGAAATCATTATGTATTATAAAGTTTATTATATATTTAATTATAATCGAAGCTCATGAAATTTATTATTTGCTACAAAAACTCGTGATATCATTTAAATAAACATTAAAAAATATTTAAATTCTAGTTCGTGAAAAAGGTGCAGTTTACAGTTTTATAGTAAAAACTATCTACTCACTACAAAAAGGAGTGATATCCTATGTCAAACAGAAACGAGTGTAAAATAAACCAATTTCAAATAATTAGGTGTTCTACATAATTTGAAATACTTTCTTTGTGACTCGGATTAGAGTTAATTATAAAACAACTTCAACTAGTTATTAAAACAAAAGTTTCTAGTAAAAGTGTTCTAGTAAAATGTAAAAAGTAAAAATAATAAATATTATTTATTTATATTTGAATGAAAATGTGTGATGGGATATTTGTACGATTAACTGAATCGAGAGAAGTGCAGAGCAATCACGAAGCCTCAGTTAGGACTTACAAATTATAATTTTAATAAATTTTCAATTTTCACGAACTAAAATTTGCATTTTTGATGTTTTTTTAACTATCAATATCGTTCTTTCTCGTGTGAGTGTATTTGCAAAAAAATATTGTATTGAACGATATTGTTTTATTTTTGTTCCTGTATTAGGGAATGTTATATTTTTTGAAAGAACGGAGTAAAGTAGTGATAAAAGTAGAGTTTTAAACTCTGATTTTAGATAATAATATAGCAAATTTAGAAAACATATGGCACATTTAGAAGACATCCATTCCATTATCGAATACCACTTCATTCAATCCAAACAATTCTCAATACATTACATTCACACGTAAGGAAAATCTTTCTTGTTATTCAGAAATGCGATTTGTTCACACGTGTCATCTTATCTCTGTCTAGTAGTGAAATCATCTTGATTCTGAAGTATTTTGATGTAAGCACATATTGTTTCGAATATGGTAGGGCTGCGCCAGGTTTGTGGTATAGCTATTGACTCTTTTGAGTCTATATGCTTCGGTTTCCAGAGAACAAACTATCTAACCTTAAATCTGTTTTTCAATAACAATTATAGAGATTTTTTAGTATATTTACGACGTGAATAACATTTTTTATGACATATTCTAAAATAATTTTGCTATTTTTTGTTTTTTGGTTGATAGTCTCACATTGTGAAAACAAATTTTGTTTGTGCGTTAATATATACGGAGATAATAAATCTGTTTTCAAAGACCTTATTAATGTAGGTTGTCACTGCTTTTACTTCCATTGATGGTAATTAAATACATCATCATAATTAATATAACAAGTGCCAACGGATTATATTTGACAAATGTTATTTTTTTGATCTAATCAACAAAAAAAAAATTTAATTTATAACCTAACATAAAACATTAAAATGGCTTGTTCTAAAAATCTAAAGGTTAAAATAATTAAATTCGTTATTATTTGTGTTCATAAAAAAGTTTATCACATTTTTTCCATAAAAAATTCTATCATAAAAATGACACAAGCTAAATTAAAAGTTTCATAAACAGAAAATTATGACAAAATGTTACAAATGACAGTTACAGAATATTATTTTTTATATTAATATTTTTCAATTTTGGTCAAAATAAAATTAAAATCTTTTGTAAACCTGTTTTTGCTAAACATTTATTTTATTTATTTATACATTAAAAAAATAATTGTCTTTGATATTAATACCCTAAAACACTGGCCGCCCGGTGCTTAAAATGAAAAACCATTTTATTTTTTGATTTTTAATACCTTGTTGGATTACATGCTAATGCAAGAATATATACAATGATTGTCCGAATCGTTACATATTTTTTAAGTAAAACTGTTGTGTAATAGGGACCACAATACGTGTCACAACAACACATATATATCTTTTAAGACCTAGGTCCCACAACAACTTGCGTTCGGAGGTGTTGGTGGACGCATTTTAAAGTTTTTTTTAGATTGAAGGCAATTGAGAGTCAAGATTCCCGTTTGTTTTTATACAAAATTCCAATCGTTTCAAGTTTCGACTTAAATTTAGGGCTTACTACAAATAACAGTTAAACGATCATTACAACCTTTTTAATTTATTAATTTTTGCTATTTTTTAGTACATCCAACACTTGTTTGAATTTGCTGATCGAATTCTTTGAGCACTAAATATATTTCGAAACCGAACTACCACTGAGGTGAATATAATTTTGTTACTTATCATTTTGCTGTCACCATTTTTTGCTCAACTTACATAGCCTGACTTTGAAGTCTATGACACACTTTTTGGATAAAGATTTCAAGAATTTCGTAATTATTGTTTGTGTAACAAAAAAATTTTGGTAAAACTTTGGTTCAAAAAATTTTGGTAATATGAGCTGATGAAACGAATATATATCCGCAGAGCAGAGAATTTTTTCGAGTCTCTTGTGAGAACTCGAACAACAAGCTTTAGGCACATGGTTTCCATTCCAACATCGTGAAACTGAATCTAAATTTACTGTCTCCATCAACGGCTTTTCATGTACGTTTAATTATTCAACGCTATTTCTTCCTCTCCTTATTTTAAACGAATTGTTAAAAGTGAAAACCAATGACAATAACGACAGTTTTGCAGACGATCATACACAGATGAGTACACTTCACTGCAATAGCCGTTCCGCGTTCGTATTCTTATCTTTAAAAGGTAAAATAAGCAAAGGAATATATTTTGTCTGATGATAGTCTATCATAAATATGAAGGAGAACCTATAATTTTTAAATAATTTACTCTGAAACGAATATACGATCAAAAGTGGAAAAATGAAATGCCTAGCAAGTTTGACGCCAAAAATACAATTTAAAGTTATATTATATTTTTAAAAAAGGTACATACCGGTAATTCCAAGTGGATTAAATTGACTAGATTGTACAACATTATGATCGGGAGAAGTAATACCGGCACGTGGTAATAACGACGAATTTGAATTAGTCCCATGGTTGGCGATAAGTGGTATTGATCGTGGAGTTAAATCAAGTGCAGCGTTTAATGTTTCAGCTGATGACGGAGAACTTACACTCAATTTTCTATCTTGACTTTTTGGTGTTGATGTTCTATCACAATTTAGCATTTTTTCGCTGTTATTAGAATTTGTATTCTCGAACGAGCTCGGCGTTCTTGTTAAGCTTTCCGCTGATTTACTAAATCCTGACGCTGATAGTTGTGATGTCTTTGCTGTGATTGTTTGATTTTCTAAAGCTGTAATTGAAGTTGATATATTTGGTAAACTTGAAGATGGTAATTGTGTTGTTTCAGACATTGATTCATCCATAAAACTTTCCTCATCTTCGAAGTCATCATCATAATCCATAAAATCATTATCACCCTGAGATGATTCTGATCCTAATCCAGAGAATCCATGCATTGAAAGATTGAACGGATTGATACCCATATTCAATGATCCTGGAGAAATTGTAGAAAAATCTCGCACTTCTGCAGCAGATATTTGTTCAGGTGTAAGATCAGTAGGCTCACCAGTATGCAAACGAATATGTTGTTGTAGGATTAGTGAGTTTGTGAATTTTTTATGACATACAGGACATTGAGGAAGCGTTCGCATTGGTGGTTTCATTCGATGTACACCCATGTGTGTTTTAAGATTCCCTTTTGTTGTGAATGCTCTGCCACATAGCCGGCATCTAAATGGTCTTTCACCAGTATGGGTACGATAATGCATTTGTAGTGCACTTTTACATGATAATACACGATGGCAAACGACACACTCATTAGGATCGGACAGCTTTTGTTCAATATTATCAACAAGTTGTTGTAGTTTTGATGTTTCTGACGTTTTGGTGATTTCAATAAGATTCTCCCATGAGTTGTCGTTACTGCCAGGATGTGGGAGTAATGTAGTATATAATTCCGGTTCCCTTACACGGTAAGATATTCCTCCATGACTTCGAGTATGTCGCCGATTTGATAAAAATGAACCGGTTGTGCTTGACGCACTACTGTGTGGCCGGTTTATTACTTGGGTGGTTATATTCGCTGGTTGTTCGATATCTCGTTGAACAGTTTCGATTTGTTTACTGCTACCGAAAGAATATTCATTGTCACTCTCATGATCAGAAATAAAGTTTTTATCTCTACTACGAGAACGTGTACGGCGATCAGAAACAGGCTGTGTTTCAACTTCGTCATCTTTTGGTTCTTCTTTTATGATTGTCTTCACTGTAGCAATATCTTTTGGTGAAGATGAACGAGATGGAATTGTTAGCGGTTTTGTTAGATCTGCAGGTTCATCTTCTATGTTGTTTTGTAAATTTGATAGCTCAAACAGTTGTGGTGGTATGCTTCCAGCTAATGGTTTTAATAACTCTAAAGGCTGACGATAAATTGGAAGACCTGGTAACATTGGTAACACGATTTGTGGTGGAAATGGTATTGCTAATGGAATCGGTACCATAGATGATGAATGTGATAGTTGTTGAGCTCCTGGAATTGGTGACAGTTGTGTTAATAACGGTGGGTGGTATTGATCTAAATGTTCTGGAATCGGATGTGGATTCATTTGTACATTTGGAAATTTAGATGTATGTCGTTGAAAATGAACTTTTAAATTCCCTTTTGTTGTAAATCGACTACCACAAACGTTACATTTAAAAGGACGTTCACCAGTATGTGATCGAAGATGAATTTGTAATGCCGAGTCTGATCCAAAAACTTTACCACAATATCGGCACCGATGCTTAAGCACCGATTCCCCTCTTGCGGATTTTTCATCAAGCGTTGTTTGCTCGTGTCTAAAGGCTAATTCATCAGCAAAATTTCCACCTAATAATCCTTGTGATGCTGAATCTAATACTTCTTCAGTACGTTTTTGAAGCATCGCTAATGAATTTGGAGCATCTATGGATGGAGGTGCATCGTGTTCGGTAATAATAGTTGAAGCTAATGATGAGTTATAATGGCACATTGGACTGGTTAGTCGTGAACCACGATCATTTGATTGTAATTGATTGGAGGTAGTTTTTAAGTGCGATAGAGGTGAGGATGATATCGAATAATCATCATCAATTTCTTCATCATCTTCTGGAAAAACTTTATGCTCTGGAGTTTTTATTCTGAAACAAAAAAGGAGATAATATTATTGAGTTTTCACATTTTGTGAGTAAAGCTTTGAACAGGTTTAACATGGTTAGTCTTTTCTAAACACCATATCTAACTCTGACTCTAACTCTAACTCTAACTCTAACTCTAACTCTAACTCTAACTCTAACTCTAACTCTAACTCTAACTCTAACTCTAACTCTAACTCTAACTCTAACTCTAACTCTAACTCTAACTCTAACTCTAACTCTAACTCTAACTCTAACTCTAACTCTAACTCTAACTCTAACTCTAACTCTAACTCTAACTCTAACTCTAACTCTAACTCTAACTCTAACTCTAACTCTAACTCTAACTCTAACTCTAACTCTAACTCTAACTCTAACTCTAACTCTAACTCTAACTCTAACTCTAACTCTAACTCTAACTCTAACTCTAACACTAACTCTAACTCTAACTCTAACTCTAACTCTAACTCTAACTCTAACTCTAACTCTAACTCTAACTCTAACTCTAACTCTAACTCTAACTCTAACTCTAACTCTAACTCTAACTCTAACTCTAACTCTAACTCTAACTCTAACTCTAACTCTAACTCTAACTCTAACTCTAACTCTAACTCTAACTCTAACTCTAACTCTAACTCTAACTAGAATTGATATTTAAATTTTATTTTTTATTTGATTGTTTGTATAGATAAAACATGTACAGTAATCCCTCCAACTGCGCGGGTTTTAACTGCGCGATTTCCACTGCGCGAGATGAGTTTTCAAGACTAATTTTCGCACTGCGCGATTAAAATTTCACACTGCGCGACGTTTAAAAATTTTTTTTAGAATATGTAGGTGAATTTCGTACAATTAAAATGAAAATAAAATTACATTTGCCATTTGGGTCATTTTTGTACAAATCGAACAGATTTGAACAAAATCAAGCATTTGTGATTTGGCTTAAAAAATTTTTAACGGGTATGATATTCTATTAATGATTCTATTAATGATAGAAGCTTTTGTTTTATTTTATTTTAAAGCTAAGAGATGGAATTTTAATAAAAAAATATATTCAATAAAAATTAAGAGCAAATTTCGATTGTTATAAACAAATAAAATGTTAAAATCGATTTTTAGTGATTGCCCTACAAAAATAAAGAGTATTTGATATAACCATCGTATTCTACGTTCAATGGAGAAAATAGTTTTACTGTTAGAAATAAATTAATTTATCCAGCGCGAGACAACAAAAATTTATGGAATTTTTTGTCTTTCCGCGCTCGATAAATTAATTTATTTCTAATGCTACTCGTACACTAGAGAGCAAAATTGCAGGTGTCAGAGAGAAAGTGTCTGACTTATTGCTAAACTGTTTACACATAGGAATTTGTTAATAATTTTTGTAGATAACAATTTTTTTTTTAAAGTTCATCTTATATAGCTTTGAAATAAAACAGAAAAAAATTTCTATCATTACCAGAACTGAAGTTATGAATCTTTGCAAATAAGTCTTCCAGCAAAAAATCACGAAATCCTCGAAATTTAGAACCGCTTTATATTCGAAAAAAAAATTCTCGAGCACGTATATCTTTTTTTCTTGGGAAATGGGGATTTGGAAATTTTCCTATAAAAGCCCTAAAAAAATTTCAGCCAAATCAAAAATGTGTTCGGTTTGTAAAAGAATGACCCATATATGTAGCAATTTGCATTAGAAATTCAGTTTATTTTTAACTGTGTGGCTGGAACATTCAATATAGATCAAATTCAATTTACAAGCCAGTAAGAATATTCTAAACAAATTCATATTATTGATATTATTTTTTAAAATTTGAGTTGTTTTTTGAAATGTTATTTATGTTAATTTATCTGTTAACTTATGAAGTGTTTTCTTTTTAAGAGTTGTCGAAGTAATACATGTTTTTCAGGCTATATATATTCATTTTTGTTTAATTATAACTTTAAATTATTTTTTTTTTTGAATTTTTTTCAAAATTTGGAACCGAACCCTCCATTTTCATACAAAATAGGGTTCACATTGCGCGGTTTTGTATTGCGCGCTGTTTTTCTGGAACGGAACTACCGCGCAGTCGGAGGGATTACTGTACATGAATTGGTTCAGAATTATAATTTACTAGACTGTAATAGTGAATAGATTATAGAATATAAATCTATTAAAAATTTTAGTCTAGTGAATTATAATTCTAGAATTTGAAGTCTATACTTATAGTTTTTGCTTTATAATAAAATTTGAAATAAAATATAATGTTATGGTCCACTAACCTACAATCTCCAAACATTTCCGAATCAGCAAAACTTCCCTCTTCATCTTCTTTATCATTATTTTCATCCATTCCACCGTTATCAATATTTAGGCGTTCACTTTTCATGTTAGTCTTATGAACATCGTTTACGTTCTCTTGATCGTTTTCTCTGGATTTTGAGCCTTGGCTCATAGTTAAATGAGATTGTAGTTGTTGAATTAATTGTAATTGTAATACTTGCTGATGTTGTAACGTGAATAAGGTTGATTGTAATGCAGCAAATTCTTTTAATGCATTTTCACTGTTAGGATTAGCTAGTGCTGAAGCTGCAAATTGGGCAACAGCGACATTTGTATTTTGTAAAGCTTCTAATGTAACATGACCTGGAACGAATGGAACAGGAAATTCTCGAACTTCGGTTTCCACACTATTCTCATCATCTAGATGATCATTACTTTTTTGTTCTAAGCTACATATATTGTCATCACTACTATTATTATTTACAGCATCTTCACTGTTTCGTAACTCTAAATTTTCATTTTCAGTTTTTTCCGATTCTACTTTTTCCATTGGTTCGTTCTTTATTTTATCACAAATGCTAAAATGTTCAATCATTTCTTGATTGTCAGTCAATTTTACGTTATACTTTTCACAATTAATCAAATTAGATTTATTGTTATTGCTTTCAATTGAATCGAATGCATTTGTTTCATCATCTTCTGTACATGATTCACTTCCACTGGTTTCACCTATAAAAAAAATGTAATTTTAATTTGATTAGTAAAGATTAGAATAAGGTATAAACCGCAAATTATGAAAAAAATAATTTGATTATTGTTGTTTTTTTATTATGTACATGAAACGGAAGTGATAGTGTGACAAATTAAAATTACAAAAAGTTATGAATAAAATTTAATTCTTATATTTCATGCCGTAAGTGATCACATTCACTTTGATTTTCTAATTATTATATCTAAAGATTTCATCACGCATGAGTTTAAGTTGATTGAGTTTTCAAAAAAAAAAAAATACAACAACAACAACTTTCTGGCTTGCTTCTTTACGATAACTTTGAAATAATTTTCCAAAACAAGAATCTTATTGATCAAAAAATTAATAATTATACTTCTACTCGTACTTCGTAGATAGATATTTCATTAATATTCATCACAAGAAGTCATTGAAAATAAATTTCAATCAACAATGATTTTGATGAAATATTTGTTGCGCGATAATAAATCTTCCAGAAAATCATCTTAAATGTTTTTGTTTTCTTTTCGTTTTACCTTAATTATTTTATTCTATTTTGGATTGTTTCAAGTTGCAATATTGATAATAAAATTTAAAAAAAATGTAACAAATCTTTTGAAAAGCATAGAAATAACAAAGAAAACTTGTTTGTTAAGAAGACAAGAAAAGAAAACTAAGAAAACAGAATGTTATGTATATATTATTTTGGTGACTTTTGTACTTGCATACTGTTAGTTGGCACGAGCCATAAATGAAAAAGTTTATATATTTGTTGAGTGTATTGGAAATAAATTAAGTAGTTAATTTTCACTAATTGGATATTAAGTAATTGATATAAGTTACCAAATAAATTTAGGTTTCAGATAAGAAATGGAAATACAAAAAAAATTTATTTGAAAACTTATAACTTTTGTATCGGTGAAAAAGATAACATATTTATTATGTCATATGATCGTAATTATTTCAAACTAAAACCTAGACATTTCTCGATGTTATGTGTTATAATGACTGTTTATCTGCTGGCGGATCATCCTGCCACCGAAAACAAGAAAACTACTGGAGCGATTAAATTTTTTTTATATTTTTTTATTTATGTCTTCTTGGCGTGACCCCTACATACACTTCATATGTTATTGTACTTCTATCTGCAACTTGTATCTGCAACTTGTATCTGTAGCTTGTATCTGAAACTTGTATCTGCAACTTGTATCTGTAACTTGTATCTGTAACTTGTATCTGTAGCTTGTATCTGTAACTTGTATCTGCCACTTAGTGCTGCAACATGTATCTGCAACTTAAATATGTACTTGCAACTTGTTGCAGATACATGTTGCAGCAAAATGTGGGCACATGTTGCCACATTCACATGCCATCATGCAACTTGTGCAGCTTGTATCTGCAACTTGTATCTGCAGCTTGTATCTGCAACTTGTATCTGTAACATGTATCTGTAACTTATATCTGTAACTTGTAACTGCAACTTGTAAATGCAACTTGTATCTGTAACTTGTATCTGCAGCTTGTATCTGCAGCTTGCATCTGCAACTTGTATCTGCAACTTGTATCTGCAACTTGTATCTGAAACTTGTATCTGCAACTTGTATCCGTAATTTTTATCTATAACTTGTTTCTGTAGCTGGTATCCGTAGCTTGTATCTGTAACTTGTATCTGTATCTTGTATGTGTAGCTTGTATTTGTAACTTGTATCTGTAACTTGTATCTGCAACTTGTATCTGCCACTTGTATCTGCAGCTTGTATTTGCAACTTGTATCTGTAATTTGTATCAGCAGCTTGCATCTGCAACATGTATCTGCAACTTGTATCTACAACTTGTATCTGTTACCTGTATCTGCAACTTGTATCTGCAACTTGTATCTGTAACTGTATATGTAACCTGTATCTGTAACTTGTATCTGCAACTTGTATCTGTAACTTGTATCTGCAACTTGGTGCTGCAATATGTATCTGCAACTTAAATATGTACTTGTAACTTGTTGCAGATACATGTTGCAGCAAGATGTGGGCACATGTTGCCACATTCACATGCCATCATGCAACTTGTGAAGCTTGTATCTGCAACTTGTATTTGCAACTTGTATCTGCAACTTGTTTCCGCAACATGTATCTGTAACTTGTATCTGCAACTTGTATCTGTAACTTGCATCTGCAACTTGTATCTGTAACTTGTATCTGCAACTTGTATCTGCAACTTGGTACTGCAACATGTATCGGCAACTTAAATATGTACTTGCAACTTGTTGCAGATATATGTCGCAGCAAGATGTGGGCACATGTTGCCACATTCACATGCCATCATGCAACTTGTGAAGCTTGTATCTGTAACTTGTATCTGCAACTTATATCTGCAACTTGTATCTGCAGCTTGTAGCTGTAATTTGTTGCCACGACATATATCTGCGGCAACATGTTGCAACAACATGTTGCAGATACATATTACGGCAACATGAGGCAGGTACAAGTATAAATTACAGGTCGTAGATACATATTGCAGCAAGATGTGGCTGCAACATGTTTATCTGCAACTTGAATCTGTAACTTGTATCTGCAACTATTATCTGCAACTTGTATCTGCAACTTGTTGCCGCAACATGTATCTGCGGCAACATGTTGTGGCAACATGTATCTGCAACATGTTTCTGCAACATGTATCTGCATCTTGTATCTGTACTTGTAACTTGTATGTACTGCATGTGTACTGCAACTTGTATGCTGCCGCAATAAACATACAAGTAGACGCAACATGTTACCACATCTGCACACATCAACAAGTTACAGATACAAATATCAGATAATTTGCAGATACATGTTGCCACATGCACATGCCATCATGCAACTTGTGCAGTTTGTATCTGTAACTTGTAGATTGTAGTTACAGATGTAACTTGTTTCTGCAATTTGTATCTGCAACTTGTATCTGCCACTTGTTGCTGCAACGTGTTGCAGATACATATATTGCAACTTGTATATGTACTTGTACCTGCAACATGTTGCAGGTACAATTACATATACAAGTTGCAAATACATGTTGCAGCGACATGTTGCTGATACATGTTGCAGCAAGATGTGGCTGCAACATGGTTATCTGCAACTTGTATCTGTAACTTATATCTGCAACTTATATCTGCAACTTGTATCTGCAACTTATATCTGCAACATGTATCTGCAACTTGTTGCCGCAACATGTTTCTGCGACAACTTGTATCTGCAACTTATATCTGCAACTGGCATCTGTAACTTGTATCTGCAACTTATATCTGCAACTTGTATCTGCAACTTGCATCTGTAACATGTTTTTCTCATTCTTATACTCTTATAAATTATATCAATTTATCATCAGTTTGTTCATCGTATGTCTTGTCAGGCATAAATTATATTAAGTTATCATCAGCTTGTTCATCATAAGTCTTGTCAGGCATAAATTATATCAAATTATCATCAGTTTGTTCATCATACGCCGTGCTAGGCATAAATTATACCAGAATATCATCGTTTTTATCAACGTTATCCAGCATACGTCTTATTAGTCATAAATATATCAGAATATCATCAGTCGTTGTTTATCATACACTCAAAAAACGATATGTTTGCCTCAAACACTTTTTGCAGGAAACGAGAAAAGTGTTTGGAAGTATTATTTGTTCCAAATAATATTGTTGTTCAAGGAAAATATTATTTCTATTTGGTACAAATGTTCTTATATATTGGAGGAAACAAGAAGTGTTTAGAACAAACAAAATTGTTGTTTTCTATACACTAGAAATGTTTGTTATCAACGATAGAAAGCTTTTGTGGCAAACAATTATAACATAAAAAGTGTTTGCGAAAAATACTTTAATATTTATTCCAAACAATAATTTGTGTTTACTAGAAACATGTAGTGTTTCTCATGAATGATAAGAATAGTTTATTACAAACGATAACATATGACAAGTGTTTGTTTCAACTATCTTTTATAGTATAATATAGCGTGTAAAAAAACAACAACTCCAATTTTAATTTTTTAGAACATTTTTTTGTATTTTTATTGTAATGTGTTACGGTTTATTATTTCTTTTATATTATGAAATTAAAATTATTTACGAAAAATTCTTTTATTAAAATTATTTTAGTATTTTATTATTTATTAAATTATTATTTAAATTAAATTAATTAGCTTAGTTTACTAGCAAAATTATTTTATTTTCATATATAATAAACTATTAGTGTTTTTATTTTCTAATTTTGCAAATGAAATAGATATAAAATTACGAATTTACGAATATTTTTAAATACTTGCAAGTATATGGATCAAATGTGATCGGCTCTAAAACTTGACAGCATAAACATTTTCAATTTTTTTCATCTTCATAATATCAATAATGAGTTACAAGCACTCCAGATTTTTATTTACTTTTGTGTAACTTAATTCATTCAAATTACTAGGATTACTTCAAATAACTAGCAATTCTTTAAAAGGTTCTTCCATCTTACGTTTATAGTATCACGTTATAGATTATATATAAATTACTGCATCAATATTTTTTCCTTTTGATGTACCATATGAAGTTGTTTATCCTACATTTAATTAATAAAGTATATTGATAATAAAATCACACGATAAAAACTTTTAGAAATACACTAACCTATTTTTACACACTTTTATTTTAATATCCACAGCTTTTTGAAGTTTTAGAAAAATAATTAATTTAATAAATATTATTAAATGGTTTTCCAAAAAAATTTTATCTCACAATCTTTTCTATTTTCATTAAATCGTTAAATTTACAGTATTTAAAATTTTATTAAACTATATTAAATTTTAATAACAAACTACTATTCTTAATCAATACCAATGATGAAATGACCAAAGAAACAAATGTCAAAAACTAAAAAGTTTACCCATAACAACGATTTTTTCCTACCAAAATTTGCTGTTTGCGATAAACACTTCTTTACCATATAATTTAACCCAAACAATCGAAGTGTTTGAAGCGAATGATTTCAATGTTTAGTAGAAATGATTTGTTTTAATTTTTGAGTTTAGTAGAGACAAACACCTGAAATGTTTGGGATGAACAGTAAACTGTTTGTATCAAATAATTCAAAAATATAATTTTTTCGGTCAAACAGTATTTTCAATGTACTATTTGTAGCAAAACATTTTGGTTTGTGATCACAAATAATTGTTTACCACAAACAATTTTCTTTTCTACCAAACATGAGACAGTTTGCCGCAAATATTTGTTAAACATTCTTTTTTTTCAGTGTACGCTTTGTGAATCAGCATTCTTCACGGATCATCATAATAATGATGAACCATATGTTGGACCTTTGGCTCTTCATTTAACATCGCCGATAAAAATCAATACAGTCCATTGCCAAGTCAGAGGCGCTAGCAAATACTGTAAATACTATGCTGATGAGCTTAATACTCGGGGTTACTCAGGCTACAAAATGGTTCGAACGCTTCGGGACTACTAAGGGCTGTGGCGAAGTCGTCAAACACTTTAGAATTCAACAGAACAAAACACAGCCGAAAGAACATCTGAGTCGTTCATGCCGAATGATGACACAGTAACTCACACTGACTTTTTAAGGAAGTACAGAGTTGTTATTCCATTGAAAGAGGCCTGACCTGCAGCTGATTATCTATCAGGCAGTGCGACCAATACGTTGCACTTACACACAGATGGATCAGTAACTTAAATGGAGCAGAAGCTGCGGTCGATTTCAGAAATGAGAATCTGTAACGACCAATAAAAATCTATTAAATAGCCATTTTCTTTTAAATTCTAAATCACACAGACCTCACAATATTCATACTATAAATTCTACATTCGATCGTAATATCAAACAAATTAAAATCGTTTCATATAATAACATCTGTTTATTTCGATGATTAATCAATTATTTTTTTAGGTAGATTTCATAGAAAAATCTATTAGGCAGATTCCATAGACCTACCTATAGATCTACCTATTGCAATTTCCGTTATCTCGGAATTTCGGAAAACTTTTAAAAGTTGAAAAATCAGCTGTTTAAAAATCTACTAAACTTTGTAGTACTTGATCTAGATGAAAACGACCAAGCTCACACTTGAAAACTTTTCCACACGTAGATACAACATAAATCTTTCCAAAATTAAAAAAAAAAATTATCCAAGTCCAGAGATTGCGACCCTGGGGCTGTTGAAACGAATCCAAATGCAAACGGCCATGCTTTCATCATTTTTGAGTTTATGTTATTTAAACATAAGCTACTTTATTTAAGATACACTTTTCATTTATAACCTCAGAGACTTTCAGTTTTCTAACCCAAGAGGTTCCAATGGAATGAACGTTATACTAACATAATGCACGCCACTCTCACGCCATACAATTACAACAACAAATCCCTTCAGAAATAATAAATAAACGTTCTTTTGTTTCTGTTGAACATTTTATTTAGTTTTTATTTTTTTCGCAAAAATTTCAATAAAACTAAAAACAAGGTTAAGCAAGGGAAAATGTTTAAGTTGAAATAAATATATATTGATCACACATTTACAAAAGTTTTCCTAAATTGATAGATATTTGTATTTTTTGAGGTGTAAAAGTTGTGTGATAATTTTTGATTATAAACTATGTGTGGTGGTATTGTAGGTAGGAAGTAGTGAGAACGTTAATTCGCTCTTTGGTGGATTTAATATGTTATTAACAGATGTATTAACCAAATTAAATAAAATTGTTCGAAATTGCATTGACAAAGTAGTTTCGGTTAATGTATTTAATTTGGTTTGATATCTTTTTTGAATTATTCTGTTTCTACTTAAATTTTTTATTTAATCTAATCTGACACATCTAATTCTATTTGTACACAAAATTGTCTGACCCCGAAATCTACCTATTTCTAGCGGATATACCTGCCGCATGGACTTTTTTATTATTACTTTTCATTTTTCTAGGTGAAACAAATACATTTTTTTGTGTGTATGTTAAACAGACGTTGAAATATAGTACTAAAAGTAGATTGATCCTATGCAGATCTTGCATATTTGATAGGGTACTTCATGTTATCAGGTTTGGCTGATATGGATGATGACAAGAACCTTATGTTTCTTTTGTTTGGTAGTATTTGGATGGTTTTTCTTTGTCTGTTTCATTTGTTTTACTTACACTCGGTACGGTAGATATGCAATGTATGAATAAAAACTTTTGCTGTTTGATAAATGGAAGCCACAAGACAGAGATAGATAGAACTTATTTTGTTTAAAAAAAAAGTCGATGAGTGTAAAATCGCATCGGATGTTAGAGTCAGTTAATTTTTAACTTCTAAAAAGCTATGTTTTTAGCTTTTTAAGCATTAAATTAAAGAGATTTTTATTGCTTTTGTTTTCAAGCCATTAAGATGTAATATTTTTGTTTTTCTTTAATATATTTTTGGCGCTCGGGAATTGACAAAGAGGGATATTAATAATTTGATGTGTAATTAAATTCAATTTAATCTCAATAATAAAATAAAATAAAAATACACAGTTTTGTTAATAGTGCCATTGGGTTTAATGAGATACATTTTGTTTTTCTTCTGTTTCATACGTAAATCGGAAATAAACGCTAGAAAAAAACTAGTGAAAACGGTGGTAATTTTCCTATTTGAGCTAATAAAGCTAATAACAATACGGCCTGTATATTAAAAAGAATTAACAGGAACCCATTTAGTTTACTCAAGAAAAGCATAGCACTGGTATGGACAACAATGCATAACGGATTCTTCAGGAATCAAAGGGTTCTTCAGAGATAGCCTCTGAATGGACAATTGCTATATCGAAAGAAGGATAAGTACACTAATTGACCCCCGATACAGGAGCACCGAAGGTAACAGGCTCTTTAAGATGTTTACTGTTAGAGGTGAGTCGCCAAACCCCAGGATTTATCCTTAGTCTGAGCCGTTCAAATTGTGAACCAATGGTAGGAGTACTTTTTTTTTTTTTTTTTTGATAAAATGTGCTGTGTAGTAGGAATTACAATATGTGTCACAACAACACATAAACCCCTTTTAAGACCAAGGTCCCACAACAACATACGTTCAAAGGTATTGATGGACGTAAATCTTTCTTTTTTTGTTTTTTTATATTTTTTGTTAAAGAATGGATAAATAAACAAAAAATCCCATCACTGACAAAATATGACATAGGCCAATATTTCACGATAGAATAGAGAAAATAAAAGTAAATTAAAAAGCAAATAGCAAATTTTTACAAAAATTTGCTGAAACAAAACAAAAATGTAGTTGCCAATAATCCAGCCTGTTGCATATTCCTTGATCCTGTGATGCACTGTCTTTCTTGAAGATCAAAGCCCACACATAGCTACATGAAGGCTCGCTTCTTCAAGGAAGCAACAGCGTCTCATCATCAAGGATTATTTTACAGCTAAGATTGAGGGTGCTACCGTTAACTGAATACAATTCATCCGGCACCACCCCTAAGATGTCACCTTGGCTAGTGATATCTCACTGCTATTGCCAGTGGTATGTGATATCTCACGTTAACTCGTATGTCAATAGCAGGGACTGGAGTACACGGGGTTGTCACACCCGTAGATCAAAAATAAAAAAAAAATTTCAAAACAATAAAAACTGATCCCTCCATGCGGACTGACTGGTCTTCATAATGTGAATAGCCACGTGGTGAGATGTGGTGGAGGAAATTATTCAACATGCCGTTTTGTCTCTACGCGGATGAAACAGTCCTGCACATTGTGGGGGAATATTTTGCTCTCTCAGAGCTCTATAAAGCAACATGTTAGGATCTACCTGTCTAAAAATAGAAGACTTTTACAAAGCATACCATACATGACTATAATTTTTTTTTTCAAAAATGTGTTCAACTCTTGAACATGCAGTTAGCAAGTAACAAGGAATTAGCAGTCTACATGTCAGGCCTTGACTACATAGTTGCCTCAACAACAAAAAATATGAAACAACGATCAAAACCGAAATTTGGGTTATAAATCCGACCTTAAAGTCAACATTGATCAAATAAAGATCATTTTGATTACAACATACCTAAAAATCCAATCAACCTAGACGTTTTGTTCATATATCATTAAAAACGAATTTACTGAAACTGCGGTGTAGGCATACCGATACAACAAATAATTTAAAAACTGTTTCTTATAATGAATTTTATTCAATTTAACCTTCTTAAAATAACGACAAGATATTCATCGACAAAATAATCATCATCATTTTATTAAATTCCATTCAACCAGACAATCAGTCACCCAAAATAAATTTTAAAATATCAAAACATAATACTCATTTCCTTTTAATTTTGATTCTACTATTTTCCAAAAAAATGATGCTATTAGAAAAATAATTTCTACCACATTTAGATATATAATCATCATTATCATCATCATTCAATGCATCTATACTCGTAGTATCTTTCTTTTTGTTTTGTATATTTTAATCAACAATTTTTTTAATCTCTGGATTGTGTCATTCTTAAAGATGTTGATGATTTTCTTAAAGATTTTCTACGTTATAATTATGTGTTATGCATAGTTTATGTTAGTATATGTATATATAATTTTATTTTTAATAATCAATTGAAGTTATTTTGTTTTTATTTTATTAAGTAAACATTTACGAAAAAAATTTTTTTTTCGTTAATTTTTAAATAAATATTTGAAGTGTTGAGATATGTGGTATTTTAAAGAAATTTCTTTATGATTATAAAAATGAAACATAATTTATGTTTAATATATTTTTTCTTTTTAATTATGTATTTCAAATACATAATCAGTTGATTTTACTAACCCCAGTTATTCTATTTAAATATAGATGTCAGATTAATCAATATAAAAGAATCATAATTTAAATATGATTGATTAATTTTAAAATAAAATAAAAATATTTTCACACAATTTCATATAAACTTATTATAATAATCATTTAATTTATGACTTACAAATAAAATATTGATTGTCAATCCAAAACAAAAAATATAATAAAAAATAGTTTTTGAAGCAATCAAAAATTCATAAACAAAATATAAACGTCTGTTGATTTATTTTTGATTTATGTCTTTTTGTTTCTGTATTTTATTTATAACATAAATCATTTTGAAATTTATTTTTTAATTTATACAATTTATTATTTATATCATTTTTGTACAATGACAAGAATTAAAATAATAATAATAATATAATGGTGAGTTGATAAATAATAAATCTTATTTTATTGTTCAATTAAATATTTATCAATTCACTCTAATAACTTAAAATAAAAAAAAGTTGAACGCAAAAAGTTACTAACCGGACAAGTCAAATTCTAATTCCAACTTAGGACAGACGCTTAAATTATATTTATTGTACTTCCAAGTCCATTCAGGAAAATTATAAATTTTAATTTATGATAATTAAAGAGACGCAAAATTATTTTCAATAATAGGAAATCAATCAAACAACACGAAAATAAAAAAAAATTTAATTAATTAAAATAAAATATTTTTATAATTTTAAAAAATTTGCATTTTAAAAAATAGGTTTTCTAATTTTGTATAAGGTTTTGGCACAATATTTTTTATTGAACTTTTAAAACAAAAAAGTTATTGTTCTTTGTTTTTATTGTAGATGATTTGAATAATTTATATTATAAAGGAAAATTGATTAATTTGATTTTAATTTTGCTTCTGTACATATGCATTCTATTGATGATTTCAATCTTTCAAAGATATTTTGAAACAAAAACTAAAGTTATCATCTATTCGATTCTCACAAATGAGTTAATGTGTGTCTGAGGAAGAAGAATACATTTTGTATGGTCAAAAACTGACTTAAAATTTAACAATGAAGAATACTGATTTTTTATGAATTACATAGTTAACAAAATTAGTTAACTAAACTAATAAACTCATAAAATATGAAATAATCATCATTAAACTCTTTGAATATTCAAAAATACCATAGTAGTATTTTATTTGCAAAATCGGAATTCGCATTGAACTGTCAATACGCAATTTTTGAATAAAATGAAAGGCGTGTTTTATTTGCCAAATTACACTAACAATTACATGTATCCAATTCCAAAATGTCAAAACATACAAATTGTTGGTTTTGAAAATCTGGAATAGCGGTTTAGTTCGCGGGTTCATCGCCAACTGCGCACCGTTTCAATTTTTTACATCTATAAGTTGTCAGTATGTGGAATTTTGTTTATATTTTTTCTAATTCGGCATTTGTGATTTGACATTTGTTGATTGTTTTGATGCTAATAAATATGCAAGTCCATAGAGAAATCTCATGGATCAGGTTTTTGACGTTTAAATTTGATTTGTTAACATTTACAATTTATATTTTCTGAACAAATTCTACCAACCTCTAGAAAACAATATGTGTACAAATCCAATTCTTTGGTTCGTTTTATTTGAAATCTATTTTATGACAGTTCAATACGAATTCCGGTTGGGCAAATAAAACACAGCTGAACTATAGAATTCGATTTGGATATCAAGTGTTTTCTGGAGGTTGGTAGGACTTGTTCAGAAAGTAAATAAAAAATATAAAAATGAGCAAACTTATTCATTTAATTTTTACCATTGTTATAATTTGATAGTTCTGTGTGTTAATATACTTACATTACTTATACTCATTATTAGGGCAACCAAAAATATGCACTAGCATGTTTTTTTAACAGCACTTAATTAAAAAATGATTAAGCTTGAAATCTGTTTCAGGTAAAACTAAGACTTTTAAGCCCTACTTGTTAGAGCATATTTTTGCATATTTTACTCTAAAATGCATATAAATGCATATATCACCAAAAGTGCATATTTTGCAAAATCATGAGTTTTTTTTAGCTTTAATACATATATTTAGGGAATATTATTCCATATTTCACCAAAAGTCCGTATTTTTACATATTTTTAAATAATTACCATTTTTTGTCTAAATTGATGGTGAAAATATGCACAAAAATATGAGCATCTAAAAATTGGGCACATTTTACCATCGCGGCATTAATATTTAGGGTCCTGTCCTTTGAAAATGGAACACTAGTGCCAAGATTTTAGTGTTTACTGGACCTTTACAATAGGTTTTCTGAGCATCTATAGGTCCTATCAACCTAAGGTCTTAGAACAGCCATAAAAAGCTGTTAATCCTAGTTTTGTTTTGTCCTATTTTAAGCAGCTTAGTAATCGTATAAAAAATCTTACCGCTTATTATGGCATTCAGATAGGTGTCATATGAGAGGTTGAGCTTTTTGGCTGTTGACACATTCCCGAAAATGCTTGTGTTGGGTTGTATGCGTCCCATCCCCTTAGCTTAGAAAGCATAGAATTTGGTAAATTTCAAAATTTGTAGAAAATTTAAGCATATACTAGCAATCTCATCTATAACATAGTAACCTCCTAGAAATTGGAACTAGAGCTCTGTGTTTTGAGGGGCAAGGGGTGGGAACCGGTCGAGTGGAATGTCATGTAGAAGGTTGATTTTTTTTAAGGAAGATTACAATTCTTTTAGGTAATTTGAATAACCCTTGGTTTCGTATATTTCTGAAAATGCGTTATTTTTATTCTGTACCAGATTTAACTCAGAACGTAATTCACCAACAATTATATAAAATTCACGCTAAAAGTAAATTAAATTTCAAAACGAAAACCACCTCTCTGCAATTTGTTGCTCTGTGTTTTAATGTGCTATAGGCTGCAAATGGAAAACGAAATTTTCGTTGACTCGTTTAAGTGTCAAGAATAGTTTAATATTTTAAAGATTTCAATTTGTGCAAAGTATTCCAATTTAAAGCATTCCATTTGTACGCTGTACGGACAAAGACTCTCTGCATTCTTTCGCTATGACAGTGAGTGATCTCTACAGTTTAACTGTTTGGCATTTTTGTGAGCAATTATGATCTCGAGTAACTTAGGAAATAATTTGAATTTTTTCAATTCAAATGTGTGGTTGAATTTATTTCAGAGAAAACGCGGTTTTTCTCTTGTACGGATTTCAGTTGTGATTCGAACTCTAAACCTTAGTAATGCCAATGAGTTCAGATCCTTTGGCAGTCGCGCTATCAACGAATGAATGATATTTCGAAGTTGAATCTTCAAGAATTACACTATTTACTCAAGTTGAATTCTCAACTGATATTAGACTCTTATCATTGAAAATATGTTTTTTGATGTAGCAAATTTTTTAAATTTTCTTTGACTCCATGCAAACATTTTGATGAAACTTACGGCAAATTATATGAATTCTATGGTTTTGCGAAAAAAATTGGAGCAGTTCATTTATATGCAGTTCGGGCAGAGAAGCATTTGGGGCCAAAGGGGCATTCGGGGCCATGAGCAACAGTGTGAAGATGTTGTAGGAAATCAAGATTTGATCCTAACTTTTCGTCATCTATACAATTCGTATAGCATGTTTTTTAACGGACTCATAAAGAGCCAGGCAGGAGTGTACCAAGCTTGACAACTTTTATTTTTTTCACATCTATTGAGGAGATCAATTTTTTAAGAAGCGCTCTTTTTTACCGGCCTTTTGAGGTCGTTACAGAGTAATTCATTGGAAATTGTGACTCCCAATAAACAAATGCTTACACATAATAATTGAACCATCGTTGTTGAGCCTTCGTTCTGCCAACAATCAGTAACTATGTTTGGGTGGAGTTAAAATTGACCAAATTTTGGTCACTACATATTTTAGGTTCTCGTTTTATTTACGACATGCATTTACCCATTTATTTGTTCATGCATTTACCCTTTGAAAATAGGAGAAAAATGACTTATGCAGTGTACTATCGTCTGCAAAACTATTTATTGGTTTACTGCTGATTTCCAACAGTTCGTTGATATAAATTAAAAATAGAGTGATAGACAAAATTGTACCTTGGGCTATTGGTGTATAATTTGAAATATCACATTCCATTCCTTTTTTGATTACGAGCAACTTTAAATTGACCAATAGCATGAAAGAAAAATATTATATTTATAAAATTTGTGGAAGATTTTAGTTTAAGTCGCAAAAATTCTTTTGAAAATGTTTTTAGAATAATATGCGGGATAATGGTATGGAAACTTTGGTGATTTTAAACCGCCTTAAAAGTTTTTCAATCTTTTTCGGTTTGAAAAAAGTTCTTTCATATTAACTCCTGAAGACAAAATTTAGAGTACTTCTTTAGGAGTTTTAGTACGAATCACAGCGTTTTGCGAACAAATTATCTTTCATTGCAGGACCAGTGACGATTATATCAGCGTCAATTTAATGCAAATATTTTTGTTGGGGTTTCATTTTTGAAAAAAAAATTTATTAATCCCGAATAGAATGGTTTCGGTAATGTTTTGAGCAGAAACATTTACATCGTCGTTGTAAGAACAATAACGAATGAAATGGATAACTTCGAAAAATTTAGAAAATTTTTTTTGGTAACAATTTTTGAGAACGAAAAAATTTTGGCAGTTTAAATTATAGTAAAAAAAATTTACGGGATTTTGGCAGTTTAGATTTTAGTAAAAAAATTTAATCAACTAATGTAATTAATATTTAATAGTTGTCAATATCTGCAGTACTACCATTACTGACACTCGTAATATCTCGGTTCTGCAGTATATGATAGCGGACAAAAGCTCAGATATATAGTTTACTATCTCAGGCCAGCTAGCCCCGTAACTGTGATCAAAGCACAGCGACCTCTAAGGAACCGAATTAAAAACAAAACTCTGAAAACATATATATTTCCATGGTTTCTTTCGGTTTTTAGAGCATATTTTAAATGCATAAAATAGTTTTTTTAGAGCATATTTTAAGCGCTTAAAATTGTTTTTATAGTGCATATTTTTGGTTGCCCTACTCATTATACTTACATTTTTATTAATAAATACTAAAGCCAAAAGTCGAAACTTCAACATTTTGAAATTCTGACAACTTTTAGAAATAAAACATGATTGATAACGAATTACGTATTGAGTACGCGAACTAAAATACAATTCTGACTTTTCAAAACCAACTATTTTGTCATATTTGGATTTAGATTTCGATACATGAAATTGTTAGTGTAATTTGGCAAATAAAATACATCTTATGACAGGTGGTCCGCGAACCATTAGCGGTCCACAGAAAAAGTATAGTGGTTCGCGAATTTCTTTATATTTAGTACCAGTTGCAATTTTATTTTATTCGAAAAAAAATTTTTTTTAATGTTTTATTTCACTCCTATGGAGTCGATTTTATTATTTTCTTTCATTCCATATGCAGAAAAAGAAATTTAGTACTTTTTCGTCATCCTTTTAATTTATTTTAACAAAAAACGTGCATAATTGGACCAAAAATTAAGAAAAATAATTCATTTTATTTTTCATACGAAAAAAAGCATCAAATTTGAAGCAAAAATTAATTGTGTGAGTATTTGAAAAAATAAAATTTATCCTTCCGGCAACTACAAATGAAGTTTTTTTTACAACCATAATGGTGTGCGTTATTAGTCTTAATCGAATTAAATAAACACATGTTAATTTTATTCTGTAACGGGGTTGCTGCGGAACACAATATTAGTATTTTATTGGGTCAGTGTTTAATGATATATTTTTTATTATCCTTTCGACAGAATAATAAATACTAATTTCAATTAAATTATTTTAAAATTCATTAGTAAAACAAGTAAAACGAAAAAAAAAAATGAATTTTGTTTTATTTTTTTTTGATCCATTAATTACAAACAAATAAATAAATTTTATTCAATTTCGATACCTGTTTAATTGTTTGGTATTTGGAAAATATAATGATATACAATAAAAGACATCAAAATTCTAAATACTAATACTAATAAGAATTAAGAAACCAAAAAACAATAAAAAAAATAATTTTTTTCACAATGGAAATTCAATTCCATTTGATCATAGTAGCTTTAATCTTTATCAATATTCGAGAGAGGGGCATGTCCATTAGATTGAATTTATTGTTTTTTATATAATCAGAACGAAGATATGTTTTTTGATTTTTTTATAAAATAAAATCAAATTATTTAAAAATAAAATACAATCAAAATTATTTCAGAGTTCAATACAATCAAATAATTTAATTTATTGTGTTCCGCAGGATTCACGCAACAGAATAAACTTACAAGCTGTTTATTTCAATTGAGGTTTTAAAATTGTGGTTTTAAAAAACTAAAATAAATCCGTATTTATAGTTGCAGGAATGATAAATCATTTTATTTGACAATTTGACATTGTGCTCTGATTGTAGAAAAAACAATAAATTCAAACTAATGCGCATGTCCTTTTCTCAAATATTGAAAAAGACAAAGGCTACTATGATAAAATTGAAATAAATTTCTATTGTGAAAATAATTTATATTTTTTATGATTGCTTATTGGTTTCTCAATTCTCATTAGGACTAATTCTCATAGAACTTTGACGTCTTTCATTGTAAGTCATTTAATTTTCAAAATACCAAACTACTAAGTATAGGTATCGAAATTGAATAAAATTTATTCAAATGTTTGGAATTAATGGTACAATAAAATAAAATTCATGGTTTTTTGATTCGTTTTACTTGTTTTATCAATGAATTTTAAAATAATTCAATTTAAATTAATACATGTTAGTCTGTCGGAAGGATAAAACGTTGTATTGGTTTCGTGTTTAGAGAATTTTATTCTCTCGCTAATTTGCAATGCTTGTTCGTGCCTCGCTTCGCACGCATTGTAAACTATTGCTAAAAAAATAATATGAAGTATTAAACACTTACACAATAAATTACTATTATTTCAATTAGGTGTAACAACATTAGCCTTTTATTTTTGGTCTCGTATTAAAGAATGTTTTTTTTATCTTATTCGGTCTGAAATTCGTTCTTTTCTTTTTTGTTTCCTTATTTTTTCGTTTTTCGTTTTGATAAATTAATCATTTATATGCCTCTGCATGAATAATGTTCTCATACATTTGCGATGGAGCATATTTAACCAGCTTGAAACGTCTTCACGCTGTCCAATAGAAAACCATTAAAATGATCGCGATTGAACTCTTCTAAGGAGATCAAATCCATATAGTTCATATAACAAAATGTAGAACTGTGGACTCAACGTGTTATGTTGAGCCGAGTTTTTCATTTTCGGGATTTCTTATGTGCGTGAGTTTTGCCAAAAAACTTTAAGCCTCAACTTTTTAAAGTCAATGCCCATCATTTTCTCACACAAAACCTAATTCAATGCCCTAAACAATAGTAATAATTGAAACACAAAAAATGTTTAGCAAATAGTAAAAAAATCCGACTATGTTTTAACATCAGTTATCTTGTAAACTGCAAATGCTGTCGCCCTGTCCAGTCCAAACGAGATGGCAAGCCGATAGAAAAACATATCTTTATATTGACTCAAGTAGGTGTTATTGTCAAGATCTCAATTTAGGAATGCGCATATTTTTTCTCAATTTCTTCCACTTTCCAAACGCATCACGACGATGTAATCGCACATTCATATAGAAAAACGTTTTATCCGCTCTTGATAGTTGTGATAAATGATTCCATTTCATTCCAAAATTCCATTTATATTAAGGAAAAGTGGTGAGTGGTTTAAATATTTTGCTTTATAATGTTATTTGATTTGATTGTAAAAGAGAAAGAAATCGTGATAGGTTAACGGACATAATTTAGGAAGGGTTGTGGTGCGTCCTCCCATCTAACCTGGGGGGTGTTAAGGGCTTGCGTTTTTTCACGCATTCATCTTTAATTTACTCCACTAATCCACTCCACCTTTGGGTGAAATTACCTCAATTGGTGGAGAATAATTACCATTACAGAGTTTGAGTGGCCGTTATTTGTTTACTGTACCTTTTTCTTAGCCCGGTTAGCTCAGTCGGTAGAACATCAGACGCCTTATCTCTGGGTTTGGGTTCAAACTCTCAACTTTTGATAATTGTGATAAATGGTAAACACGATTACCAAACAAAAATCTCATTTATTAAATCCCATTTCTCTAAACGATTTGAATTTATTCGTTAGATTTGATTTCGTATGAAATTCAACACTCATTTTCCCACATTTTACTTTGTATGATTGTTTTATAAAACGTAAAACATAATAAACTAAATTCATAAAGGAAAGTTAAAAAAATTGATAAATAGTCAAAATAATAATATTAGTTCCTGGGCCCACGCCGATTTCATGTGATGATTACCACGTATTTTATACTTTGTGAGGTGCCTGTCCTTGACGAGCCCGAAAACTTTTGTTCTGCGATTTTTCTCAAATCGGCCGCTTTTTCGTTCGGCAAGCTTCGAAAAATGCCGATTGATAATAAAAGGTGTCGTAATTAAAATTAAAGAATTATACTGTTTTTGATATAATAATTAATTTTGGACAGGAACAGCTTGTTGGGTGAAGTTAAAGTCAAGCAGTTGGTTTGCTTTTTGTACATGATTGAAAGGTTGAATTTGAAGAGTTGAGACGAACGGGCTATAAAATCAAAAAAACAAAAATTTTGGTTATATTAAGAAAGTTTATAAAAGAAAAAAGAACAAAATATTTAGTTATGGTTATGGCATCTAAGGCAGCACCATAGAAACTCTAATTAACATTAAGGCAAAGTGGTGAGTATAGTTTAAAAATTTTGTTTCATAATGTTATTTGATTTGATTGTTAAAGACAAAGAAAATAATGTTAGGCTAACAAATATAATTTAGGGAGGTTTCTGGTGTGACTGTGCACCTCTCCCTATTGTATCTGGCAGAATTAAAAAAGCACGGGTTTTCCACCAACTGGTGACCTTTACCACTAGATTTTCTATTAGGGTATCATGGTAATAGCTAACAAATTTTTTGAAAAATTTATTCTAAGGAATTATACGTCACAAATTTATTGTAATTTCGAAAATGTGATCTTTTTGACACGTGACATTTTTTGGGGATATGAGAATGAGTAGGACCAAAACCCCCTATGATAAGCCTTCTTCATTTTTTAGCACAGAAAAAATCGTGAACTTGTAACGCCATTTTGAACTTAAAACTCCACATAAAAAAAATTCAAATAGTCCAGTCATTTTGTATGTTCACCTCGGAATTCGAGATACCCAGCTGTAAGTCTGTAAATACTTGTATTTTGACACCCTAAAAGTTGTCTCAAAACCTACATATGGTAGGGTGTACGCAACTATTAAATTTCAAGGTCAAAGGTCACAAAAATCGATTTTTTGCGCTTTTTTGTAAATATCTCATTTCCTATTGGTTTTTTGCTATTTGTATATATAATCAATATTGTAGAATACAAAATTCTCTACAAATTTTGTTTAAAAAGTTTTTCATACTGTGAACCATTTTCGAGATAGAGGGCGGAGAGCGCGCGGTCATAGCCTCACTTCGGGTCAACCGGTGCCTCCGGTCGAAAACGCGCCATATATAGTTAATAAACTCTCGATAAATCAATGATTATAAATATTTGTCAATTTTAATTAACTATTATATTATATTTTATCATTTTTTTCCTAAGCTATCCACTTTTTATTCAGTATTAATTTATTTAACAACACTTACCTGCCCATGTAATTGCAGAAATGTTAATGAAAATATAGGAATTATATCTGAATTTTAACCTAATTAATATTAATAACTTCTTACAAGATGAAAAAAAAAACAAATAAATTATGAATTAATCTTTTTATTAAAAAATATCATTCAATACATTTATTTTTATTAAAAGTAAAAAAATGGAAAAAAGGGTACAAAAACTACAATTTATAACTTTAATCATCTTCTTCCTCTTCATCGTCGTCTTCCAGCTGCTGGTAAATTTCAAACTGGTCTTCATTATCGTCTTCAACGACATTTGTCTCAAGTTCTTCCATGATTTCGGGGTCAAAGTTTCCATCTTCGTTAATGTCACTCTGATATGGTAGAGCATTGAGACAAGCTTTTCCATTACATTGGCCACAAGCTAAAGAGCATTGCAAGCCCGCTTTCCTGCATCCGCATCGCGAACTACAACCACTCTTGCAGTTGCAGGAAATTGTATTTAGCAAATCTTCTGGAGCAAGTGGTAAAATTGTCATGATAGGCTCCAGAAAATCGTTTCGCATTGCCCAACCCCATACCTGGGGTTCCAAATCATGCCCTAACCAAGTTTGAACTTGATAATATACACGTAATTATACAATACAATTGAACATCTAGCATCGTAGGGACAGATTGTCCCTACTGGTTATCAGTATTATTGAATAGATATAGATTTAATGCAGGGTTGTTAATATACACGTATAAAACGTTTTATACGTTACACGTATAATACGTAACGTATAAAACGTATAAAACGTATATAACGCATAAAACGTATAATATGATTTTGTTTTTGAAATTCATTCATAAAAAATTAAAAATACTTCTTACTTTAGATATTAGTTATAATTTTAGTAAAAATATATATATATTTTAGTAAAAATATAATTACGTAGTTTTAACTTATTTATATATTTTATAATTTATTACAAAAACTATTTAAATTCTAGATGTTATTTGAATGTATATTTTTATACTTTATACGAAAGACTATGTTACTGTACATTAAACTGGTTAATAATTTTTAATTCACTAGATTTGAAGAGATTTTATTGAGATTTTTTTGAGCACTTAAACTCAAGCAATAAAATTATTTTTGAATTTTTCAACACGTATACTATATGATTTTCTTTCATTTTGATTCCAACATTTACTTAATGGGAAACATTTTGGATTAGAAACATTTGGCTCATGAACTTAATTATTTGGCATCATGAAATGTTATTGAATATATAAAATATGGTTCAATAAAATCAATTTCTTTAAATAATTTAGAAACAAAATATTGATTTAGTCAAATAAAAAGTTGATTGTTTTCGAATGTTTCGTACAATTTTAGTCTAGATTTGTATGCGTGTCACCATTTAAATTTATTATGTTCTTCTATACTCTACAGTAAAACCAATTACGGGTATTC
>OY856186.1:264294056-264326042 GCA_963693315.1 Diogma glabrata
TTGCGTACACCCTACCATATGTAGGTTTTGAGACAACTTTTAGGGTGTCAATATACAAGTATTTACAGACTTACAGCTGGGTATCTCGAATTCCGAGATTCTTACCTAATATAAGCTTAAATGACTGACTAAAACAAATTTAATCAAAAACACTAATCCAATATTTTGTATACGGCAATGTTCATTGTTTCTTTAATATGGGGTCAATGAATCAGACTATATGAAGAATATAGAGGTTTTAGTAGGACTAAAATAAATGTTTTTAGCTCAATCGAGGTATGTAGTATAATTTGAAAGTGCAAGTTACAGTTCAATTTGTGATTTAATTTTACATGAATTATGCATGAAAACCATGTCTACCTCGCCATAAATTCCAAGAAAATTCTTTAGCAATTTTGTATTTAATTTTGCATTTTGCAGTTTTTGGAATATTGTTAAAAATGTGTGTGTTTCGTCATCAAGCCACCCAATTTCTTTAAATAAATCTACGCTTCACTTCAATTTAAATGTTTTGGTATGGGTGACAAATTGACTTTGGCACAATAATCTATTCTTGGACACAACATCCCATCACACGACACAGCACTAACAACGGTTTTAATTATTTTCTAACGAACATATGTATTCACCTAAACATTAAAATTGGTTAGCTGTTTATTGCTTTTATCGATACGGTATCCCAACATATATTTTTATTTTCTGATTTATAAATAAATGTTCAGCCCATTAATAGTTTACAAATCAATAGCAGATAAAATAATTAAAACATAATTAAAAAATGTAATATTTTTTCTCTATCTTCTTACGTGCGAATCTTATTATTTCTTTTAATTGGAGATTGGCATTATTCTTATTTATTTATTTATAATTTTTTTTTGTCTATTTTGTATTGAAATCAAAACGTGAGTACTTGAATTTGTTTCTTGTACATAATAATTTCACAGGTTTGATGTTTAGAAAAAAATTATGAGTGTGGAACATAAAATTATAACAGTTAGTGTGAAATTTTCAATTTATTTATTAATTGTTAGTAGTTTTTACATCTTTGTAATGAATTTACAAATTTGGAATTTAATTAATAACAAATATTTTGTGGTTGCTTCCGTTCGGTGTTTTAGAATTTTTGTTTATGTTAATGAAGTAGTACTCGGGAGTGTGGTAATTGGGCAATTGTTGTTCAAATAGTTTTATAAACATAGATGAAGGTGTGAATAATTTTAGTTATATTTTTAATATTTTATTTATTTCGGTATCTAATCAGAAATGAAGGTTATTTAAGACAAGATGATTAATTTTATTTCTTTGTTTTGGAGAAATTAGATTGACATTGTTTGACAAACTAATTGTAATCAGACATCCAGACTGATTGTTGTTTACAGAAATAAATTAGAAAAGAAGACGGTTTCAAAGTATGTGGACAACTGATCAAGATCTAAATGGGTAGATATAAGGTTCCTACTGTAAGCGGACAATTTTTAGAATTGTTATAGAGTTTAAGTCAAAAGCAGCAACAACTTACCTGTTATTCACCTTAAAATCAACATCAAATTAAATTTAACTTAGTAAATTGGTTTTGAATATGAAAATAGGAAGAGATTAACCAAATTCTTCACCTATTTTCGCGACACATGTAGTAGTAAAAATAAAATAAGCGGTCGCAAATTTGTTTTAAATATTTTGCAGAAACAAAACTAAAATGTAATCGCCAATAACCTAGCTAGTGGGATATGTCTTGATCATGTGACGCATGTCGATTCGACTTCGAATCTATACCTAAAATTAAAAGATATATAGGTAAATAGCATGCTTTAAGAGATAGAAAAACACTTAAATATTTTGAGGTTTTTGTGAGCAATTAAACTCAAGTAAGTATAAGGAAATAATTTGAATTTTTTTAATTCAAAGGTGTGTTCGGATTCCACTTCTCTTTTTTCATGTTTCTGACCGGATTCGAACCTTCCTCATCAGTGCCGTGATTAGAATTCTGTTACGGTAGAGTAGAGACGCTTATAGAACATTTTATCCATAAAATTACGTCGAATTATCCTCAAATTTTTCCCCATATTGTACGTATTCGATGCCGATTCGACCACTTTTGTTCCTTGACATTAGTTTTCGATTTATTTTGTGGCTTGCATGAATCTTTTTTACAGATAATTTCTAATTATTTTCTTCTACTCATATATGCTTTAAATTGTGATACTTTTACGGTTCTTATGAAAACATTGTTTCTGTTCTTTAATTTCTTTCTTTCAAGCAGTTTCGCTCGTCAAACTAAAGAATTGAATGAAGCAGGGGTTTAACATGCAAACTGTAGGCTGAGAGTGATGCTATTAACAAACCAAAAATAAGAATTTTGCGGTATATAAAAATTCTTTTTTCTGATTGGTTAATAATAAAAATCACAATCCACAGTACGCATGGTAAAACACGCTTGAACGTCCACGTTCAAATTCAGAATAATTCGTTTGATCTAAAACTGCAAAATATGATCATACTGACTACACTGGAAGGAATACTTCAACAACTAGAGATTCGCGATATTATCAGTAGTCATTTCAGGCGTCAAACAAAATTAATACTATCCACAATTAGAAAATATTATAAGAACAACTAGAAAATATTATAAGTGACAGATACCAATATCTTCTCTATGAAAATTATTTTGCAGGAAAAAAACATGGGTTCATCAAGAAATAATATTTTAAGACATTAAGGGTCGATTGTATGAACGCGAATAGAAGATATATCCTCGTACACTGAGAGAAAAAGCTACGTAATATTAACCAAATTGGTTTTATTAAAATATTTTTGTTAAAATAACATAGTTTATGTTACGTTTCAATAAAATTGACTTTGCTAGTTTTTTTCAATTATGTTATTAATACAAAAATCGCTTCGTTATTTTACCTAAGCAAATACATTTTGTAAACAAACAATGGTTTTGTTAAAATTACATGGCTCCAGTTATTTTAACATAGCGGTAGCTTATTTTTATTAACAATGGTAAAAATATTTAACATATACTCTGTTAAGCATATATTATAATAACAGAGCGCTATGTTAAGAGAAATTGAGTTTACGAGGCTAAGTTGAAGTAACGGAGCACTATGTTAATTAAATTGAAAGAATTGTTATAAGTACGTAGTGCTATTTTGAAATAAGAGAACATTTTGTAAAATGTCAAAATTCATTTAAGGATTGCATTTAAAATTAATTCCATTTGAAACGTGTTTTCTTTGTGCTTGGATATGAAAAAAAACATCTCTTGCAACTAAAAAAACACTTTACAGATTGCTAAAGAAAAGGATAATATACAACATTAAATTATTTAAAAATTTAACAGGTAAGCAATTCAATCTTTTTATGAAGCATTTACTTGTCTTTAATTATATTTATATTATATATTAAATTTAAATTAATATATTAATCTATATTATTATTTTTGAAATCCTGACAGCTCGATTTCTATTCGCTGAAAACTTATTATTATTATAAAACAAGATGATATAAGTAAAGTTTATAAGGGCAACAAATACTGGGAAAAGATGCAATTCGATGCATTACATATATAAATTTCAGGAGAGGAGAAGAATAAAGAATCGGTGAGTTAAATTTAAATGTTTTCCGCTTGCTAAAAAAATTTTACGGTTTTGTTAACTGAACTAAATTAATCTGAGTTTATACACTCATATAATCTGAGTTTATAATCTTAGTTTTAACTTTGAAAAATATAGCTTTATATAAAAATTTAAAATAAATTAAAGTTAAAATTCGAACTATTTTCTGAATTAAATATACTTACTCAATTTTGTTTACAGAATTAATTTGCTCAGATTGATTTTAATTTGGCAACGACAATGCAACATATTCGAATACCATAAATAAAAATTTTGTGTACCATTTCAAGAATTAAATAGTTTAAGGAATCTTAGTTATCTTAAATCTGTTTTATCCATCGTATATGATATGTTTTCTTTTATTAAATTTTAGATTTAAAATAATCAACTTCTATAATCTATTCGAATTTTAAACATTATTTAATTTTTTTGATTAGCTGAAGTTATTATAGTCAAAATACAAATTTTAATAAAACAAATACATTTATTAAAACTATATACCTCCATTTTAAATGTTAATTACAATTCTTCTCGGGATACTATTTTTATATTAAACAACCATTTTATAAGCATTTATAATAAACAAAATAAATTATAACGAATAATTAATAAATAAATTATAATGATAAATAAATTTTAATAAATAAATATATTATAATACATTATAAATAACACTTATATACATAATAAAAATGTTCATTTAACATAAATATATACATTAAGGTGACTTAACTAATAATACAATAATTTAATTTATATAATTAAGTTGTGTAATTAAAATACAATTTTCTATTATATATAAGTATTAATAAAATCATTGTTAATAAATAAATTTATTTTGAGTACATTGAAAAAGTGTTTTTATTCCCAATTGTAGAAGGAGTCCAAAGGTCCAAAATTGTTAATTTTAACCAAGGTTCTATAAAATATATAGTTATTTTAATTATGGCAGTCACTTCATTAGTATGTATAAATAACAAGTAATTCTATTGTTTTCACTTAGCAAAGTTACATAGTGAAATAAAAGTTTTACAAAAATTATGTTAAAAGTACATATACCTTTGTTAGGCTAATTAAATCTTTATAATTGGCTATGTTGGTATAACAAAATATTATTTTTTTTTACTAAAAACTATGTCGTTTTATAAAAAAGCTATGTTAAAAGTACATATAGGTTTGTTAAACTAACTTATCTTTAAAAATCGGCTATGTTGTTATAACAAAATATTATATTTTGTTTACAAAAAATTATGTCATTTTGTACAGAAATGAGTTTGTAAATTAATGTATATTTAACATAGCAAAAAATGTTCTAATAACAAAGTGCTAAGGTGGCTGAAAACTCACATAAATTTCTGTTAAATTAATACGTGTTTTCTGTTGAAAATACTTACTTTTTTCTTTCAGTGTATCCTCGGATATAACGTCGTTTGTATTGTATGAATCACGATAGAACAAAAAATGTATCCGAGGATTTTGTTCTATCCTTTTTTTTTATTCTCTGTTTTTCTTGTATAGAAAAGTGGATAAAACAAATTGTATTTTTTTGACATGCGCAAAGCAATTTTGTTTTGAATATTTTGTGGTTATTTTTTAATTTAAATTTGTGCGTTTCTAAAATTGGTTTTTTGATATAAATTAATAGTAAAATAAATTATATTTTTAATGTAATTTTAATATAATTAATTTAAGTTTTCAAATAATTATTTTTAATTTATAATTAAATTTATTTAATAGAAAATTAAAGGAAAAAGTATTGTCATTTATAAAAATGTAATCAAAACAAAAATACAAAAAAGTCTATCGCGTGTTCATACAATCGACGAAAAATAAAATTCTCAAATGAAGATATGATCTTTATTCTCGGATTTTTTTTATCCATCGTTGTTCATACAATCGGCCCTTATTAATTTATAATTCTATTATTTCATATATTTCTGTAAAAAAAATAAAATATTCGCGATAATTGCCCTATAAGATCGTGATAATTGCCCAATCTAAATGGTCAAATTCAACGATGTTATTACATTTTAGATAATTTCGTTGGATTAAATTCAAATAAAAGTTATGGAAAAATTTTCAACAACAACTTTCTTGCTAAAAATGCTAAATCATTATTACAATAACCTCTAGCATCTCCTAAACTGTGTTAGAGCTGTTTTATAGGGTATCGTGTCATCCAAATTTCAGCTGTACACCTATTTTCTCATAGTTTCATTTTCGATTACTCAAAAGAGAGCAATTTTATAGTAAATATACAACACACACAAATTTTTCAGAAGAATAGTATTTATATTCTTCGACATAGTAAATTTCACCTGTTAAAATGTTTATTGTACCTAAACAACTAAATGGTTCACACCGAAATATTTATAAAAAATTTAAATACAAATAAAGCGCGCCATCTTCATCTTAAGATTTGTACTAAACTATATTACTAAAACTGTGCTGAGGAAAAAATCTCCTCATTGAAATCGGATAATACAAGTAGTGACCCAAGCCCAAAAGGGAGAGAGCGAAGAACGGTTATTTCAAAATCAATCACAATTATATAGGAGGTTCAATGGAAAAAGCGCTATTGAGGAACGTTTAAAATAGTAGCTGGTGATAAATTACAAAGCGCAAAAAAGAGAACACCGTAAAACACCACTTGAAGTATCCCAAAATCAAGCCATTTCTAATTTGGAAAACCAGCTTACTCATTGCCAGCAAAGACACAGCGTTCAAAATAATACACAAAATATTTCTATTTTAATAAGACTAAACACTTTTTATTTACAATAAAATTAACTTTACTTTTATTTGATCTATTTAATGTTCACAATACATTAATTCCAGTATGTCCAAAATAATCTGTGTAATATATAGTATTCCGTGGTTCTTGAATAATCCATCGAATTTAAAAATTCGTTCATCCGCAATGTTCCTCAAAACAAATAGTTATTTTTGTTACCATACTGTATTTTTCCTAGAAAAGACGCAAAACAATTTTTACAACACATACACAATACAAATATTGTTGTGCTTGTGTCCTTCTTGTTTGAAGTTTTCTATTAGTTGGATTTAATGACGTTTTGTATTGCGTTACGAGTTTGTTATAAACGTAATAAACTTTATCCAAATAAACATTTGTGTTAAGATTTTTCTAGATGTTAATATACTGCTATACAATGCAAACAAACGCATACGATTTTGTTAAAAGCAAAGTATAAAGTAAAGAACAGTATAGTGTGTTTGTTGTTTTAAAATTAACAAAACCCTTCCCTTATTTTCCATGCACTGTAGAATTTGTATTAACATTATAATGAATTGAAATATAAGCCAATAAGTAGCAAAATCTTTATAGGAAATTTTACAAAATTCATTGTAAGCACGCGGTAAGAAAAATGGACATTCGATTGTTATCAAACTTAGCTATATACGTTGCCTGTGACGAAAAGATGCGGTTGCATTGCATGTTTTGTAAAAATTAATTTAAAATTGTTGTGACAGGGCGTTTCATTTTCAAATGATGTGGCCTAAGTGCTAGTTATAATAACAACACGACGGTATTTAAAAAATTTATTTCAAATATTCATTTTTTATTACATAATTGGTTTTTCCAGCTCGCAAACGAAACTCATCAATAGCCACGTTCAGAATTGATCAAACTAATTATCCCACAAAAAAAAACTTACAATACTCAAAATAAATTGAACTCATTTTTTCCACTCGAACAGATTTCCAAAACCATAAATACACTTATTTTGTTTTATTATTATTATTATTAGAATTTTGATTCCATAGATCATTTTCTATATTACCAGGTTACAGTTAACTAATTTCCTATAATAACATTAGAACTATTTAACACAAAATTATTAAATAAAAATTATAGTCAGTCGCTTCATTGAATCGATCAAATTGAATTAAAGTCATATTTATCGGAATTTCCCGTCGGATTTTGTTGTTCTGTTGAATTATTTTGACATTTTGAAACATTTTTTTTGTTATATTAATTTTTACTATTTTTATTATTATTATTATTACATGATTCGATTAATTTTAATCAATTTAAACATTAAAAAACATAAATCTATGAAAAATAACAATAATTAATTGATTGGTTTTGTGTCGAACGGAGAGTGGATTTTTCTGTTATTGTTGTTTTTTTTCGGATTGATGTCAACTAAATTTTTTTTTGTAGTTTTGAGTTATTTGTCTGGTTTTTGACAGTTGAACAAAAATAATATAGAGTGAGAGTGATAATGATTTATATATTGAAGTTCAATTAATGAATTGGGTTTGGATTAGAAATTGTGCTAATTGTAAAAATTTATCAACTCATCCTGATACATATACTCATTCTGTATAATAGTTTCTGGTTATATACAAAGAGGATAATAAACCAGAAAATCTCTATAGTGATTAAACGAATCGTGATTCTTTTCAATTGATTTTTATGGTTATTTGATTTTTCTTATACAAAATATTATTATGTACAGATAAAGAAATTTTAAATTGAAAATCAATCAAAATATATATTTATAAATAGTTTATTTCAAATTTTTTTTATATCACTTCCGATGCCAAGTTTTAAAATCAATAAGTTCTATTGATAATCAACTATCATGACGACGTTATTGTTTTCAAAAAATCAAGAAACATTTTGTTTTTTTATGAAGTTTGAAGTGGAAACAATCGGTTGAATTTGAAAATAAGTATTTAATAATAATATTGAAATTTATTTCGATTAATATGATAAAAACGTCATCGGTGCGAAAATTGATACATGCAACTGACAACTTTAGTTGGCGAAATCAACATTGTATTTTGTTTTGCATGGTAATTTTAGTTTTTTATTTAATACTTTCCAAAGTAAATGCTCTTCAATGTGTGTATTAATTGAACCAATTATGGAGAGCAATCCCAAGGTTTTCACAAGTTTCTGAGAGAATTCGCGTTAGCGACATATTAAAAAAGAAAATTCAGCCAGAAGCTTTCTTTTTTGTTTATATAACTCCTTTAGATTTTTGTGAAGGCAAGGTAACTTTTAAGGCCTGTGTGACAGTATCCTGCATGTATTTAGTTCCGAGACCGTCTCACTTAAAGTAAAAGGCGTAGTATATAACAAGATATCAAAACTATCAGATTTTGGTTTTTTCGGTCTAAAAAAATCAATTTTGTTGAACCCCGATCCGTCTAGAAAATAAGTTTTCCTTAATTATAATTCTTTAGATTTGGATCATGATTTTCCATCCCAAAAAGTAAGATTAGATCTGTATAGGAACCAGAATCCTGTTCAATTCAATCAATTCTTTTAATATCAAAATATTGGTGAGACCAAAATATTAAATCTATATCAAAAGAGACACATTCCATATTCTTCAATCCACGCACACATATCAATAACTTTTAGAAAAACCAATTTATGATTAGAAAAATCATTTCCTTATTTATTTCCATTAAATTATATTTTCTTTATTAATCTTTTTTATTTTGAAATTCCAAATTGCTTCACTGTCTTTTCTCAAGGGGTGTCTTTTCTAAGAGGAGGGTGATGTAGTGGACGTATATTGAAATAAATAATATAACTTAGAACCGCACTACACTTATCAAAATACAATTAAGGACCTATACCAAATAATTATAACAAATTTAGAGCTAAGTTAAATTATTACAACAAAAACAAATAATTCAAAACAATGCTATAAATTATTTACTGTAAAGTATTTAGTATATAAGTTGAGTAAAAATAATATTTAATCCTTGTTCTTGTACTGATTGTACAACATTAATAACAATACTAAATTGTTGGGAGAATAAATATTAATAAACCCAAAAGGTTTATGAAGTGCTTTTAATAATTTAAATAGGATCCTCAACCCCAAGGTTGATGAAATTCTATAATGGTGACCCCGACGTGATATTTATTTTATACTAAATACGCATTGTTTATGTAACTGTTTGTAATACACAATAATAAAATTTATTTTTTTATGTAAAGAAAGGAGGTCATTTAGGATTATTGTTTAAAAAGGTCATGTAGGACCCTAACAAATTAATACGTTATCTATATTGGTGTATCTGCGTAACAGAGATCGAGAGAAACGAATTAGGATCAGCTGTTTAATTTATTTATAATAATAAATAAACGTTTTTAATTGTATTTTTTTTCTCATAAGAATGTTTAATGTTTAATTGTAATTATAATATTGATATCAAAGTAAGCGGTCCTACATTATTCGCAATTAATGTGTACGCAACAGTTTATAATTGTGGCTTTAAATTATATTATCAACTTGTGCTTTAAATTATTGTTATATTTAAAATAATTATGTTATCAGGTCGGGGTCACCATTTATTGTATAATAAATACGTATTGTTTATGTAACTGTTTGCAATACACAATATTAAAGTTAATATTTAAATACAATAATGCAAATACAATAAAGTTAATAATTAAATACAATTATAAGACTAATTTAAAGCACAAATGACAATATAATTTACAGAACGCTTAGTTTGATATCAATATTATATTTACCATTAATAGTAAACATTCTTTAGATAAAAACATTACAATTAAAAACATGTTTCTCTCGATATCTGTTACACACATACACAAATATAGATAACGTGTTAATTTGTTAGGGTCCTACAGATCCATGAATGTTTTAGACAATTTTTAAGCTTGATTTTATTTCTTAGACATTGAAGACAAAACACGAAATATGAAGTCTGAACGGTCGATGCTTAGAACAGTGAACATGCAAAATTTGTTCTCCTTTTCGTTTATCTAGAGTTATCGGTCAAAGACTAAATTTCGATTAGAAATTAACTTTAATACAAACCGATTGAACTGCACTTTGAGGCTGAAGAGGTTTAACAAATTTTGTTGTTCTTTTTGATATTTTCTTCAAAGCAAAAGCAAATTAAAATTATGTCGCAAACAATCATCAATTTGTGTTGATCTAGGATTGTTTGATATTTTGTAAAATTAGTTGAAATCTGTTAGATCTGGAGCAAACATCGTTTTATGATCGAATATCGATGTTGTGTAAAGAGAATGTTTGGAACTTATTTGGGTTTGGGTATTTTTCTCTCTCCAACAAAAAGAAAATGTGCATAGAATAGAGTCAAAGACGTTAGACATTTGTAAAATTTACCATATAGTTCGTAGAATATAAAATATGATTCGGATTTGTTGATTTTCTTCATTTCGAGTAACCTCCGAAACGAATAACCTGCCCTCGATTCCTTTAGTTCGTTCAAAGAGTTATTATGCAGAAACAATAACAACTACCTACACCCCGGCTTCAAATTAACCGATAGACCATCCATATTGGTAAAGTAAGTTTGAAAAACATTTATCACTGATCACCCCTATGAAACTAATCGATTGGGTTACGCTGAAATAAATTCAACAAAACTCCAAAAAATTGTTGGTTGCATTAATGATCTTCCTTTTTAACTCAATGATCAATTTATAAATATTACGAAAACATAAGCAATATTAATAAATTGTTTATTGAAACGACGAAATGGTTGACTGAGCCATACACATAACACAAGTAGTTTAATAATCGTTGTTTACTAACACAACGAAAAATTTTATTACATTTTCTTTTTATCAACAAATTCACTCCAACACCATTTACAAATTAAGAAAATTCTGTCTATATCTATCTTGTTTGGTAAGAAATCGATAAAACGAAGTCAAATCTGGTGAATAATCATGGTTTGCTTTTGAATTTGGCCCGGGTTTATCGCCAGCTTGCAACGATTTGCACCAACAAAGGATTTAATTTTATATAATCAGCCTATGAAAAATGAAATTTTCAGACAACAAGATCAGTGTAGTGTACCCCACCACAAATCTCATCTAATCACAAGTAACTAATTGAAACCTTCATTCCATTTAAAATTTGGCTTATTTTTTTCATTTAGAATTTATGACTAACTATATTTGTTAAACTATCTCTGTAAGATAACAAAATGCTTATTATTTGTTACTTTACGCATGGATAACTTTTTTTAGGTTGTTTTCTATATATACAAACTATTTGTAGTTTTCTCTATCCACAGTGATAATCCCTAGCCAAACAACCTATGCCAATTCTTATTAAGGTCGTTCTGCACTCTGCATCCCTCCATATGTTCTTTTTGACTCGTAGCGTGCATGATTATGCCACCACACCAGATCTTTTAGAGCAGACACAGCATATTATAGAACTGCCAATGAGTTATGTCTTTATAGAGCAAAGATTAAACGTTTTGTACGTTCAAAAATAGCAAGTTTTGATTCGTTAGTTTGTGCAGGGTCACCGTTTGTGACCCATACATCATCACTGGTTTAATTAATATCTTGTATACCTTGAGGTTGTTTGAGTCGAACAAAGATCCTTATTATTTCAAAAATTCAATTACTTCAATTTGTTTAGCCCCACATGTCAGATCCTTCTTCTCAGATTTCTTTCCCCCAACCCCTTCAGGTACAATATTTTTTTTATAAATCTTTTTTTTGGTTTATATATTTTTTTGTTAAAAAATGGAAAACTAAACAAAACATAAAATCCTTTCTACCATAAATTGTATTACATATGAAATATGACATAAACCGATATTTCATGATAGGACAGAGAAAATAAAAATAAATACTAGTTGGATGCCGGGGTGACATAATGCATCCCTCCATATGTCTTAATGCATCCATCCATATGTTAATGGTCACGACAAGAACTTATTGTAAAGTTAAAAACTAATCAGTTGCCAAGACTGCTGTTACATAGATCGACCACTTTGTACCAGACACTCCAAAAGCTAATTAGTTCTTTCTCATGTTAACTGAAACGTTTTACCAAAGACTCGGCAAAAACATTTCATATGTGTAGGCTGTTGTTATGATATCATTAAGAGAATAAAAAAAAACTCTACCGAAAGTGACAAACGGAATCTGCAAAATAAACAGTGGCACACACAGAAAAATTGTAGGGGGGTCCAAAGAATTTATTTTAATAAAATGTGTTGTGTTATAGGAATTACAAAATGTGTCACAACACATAGACACCTTTTAAGACCTAGGTTAGACAAGAACATGCATTTTGAGGTGTTGACGCATGCTTTTTTTAAACTTTCGTGGATTGAAGGTCCCCGAGACTATTGATTCGTGCAAAGCATTCCATTTATTTTATTTATTTACAAACAAAGAAATCCCTTTGCATTCTGTGACTATAAAAGTGAGTATAATCGCAACAGTTTGCCTGTTTGCACAAACCGATTGACGAGTAAAACGGTTAAAAAGAATATGTTTAAGGTATAATGGATAAAAAAAACAACGAGATCAGAAACAGTACGACGGTGTTGTAGGGAATCAAGATTTGATGTTAAATTTCCCAAACTTGACAACAATACTCCATACAAGGACGAATATTGGACTTATAGATGTGGAGTAATTGATACAGAGTTAAATATTTTTTACTATTGAGGAGGCCGAGTGTTTTTTGACGCGCTGTTTGCAATTGCCATTATATGATCGGTCCGGTCGTTGGAAATTGTGACTCCCAATAAACGAACGCTTTCACATTCGTCTATTTGATCGTCACACATACTAATTGAAATATCATTGGCGAACTCTTTGATCTGAAAACAATCAATAGCTGTGCTTCGGTGGAATTAAAATTGACCGAATTTTTGTCATCCCAATCAAATTTTTTTAGGTATTCGTTTACAATAATGGCAGCATCTCTTAGGGCAGGCTTTATTCGTTTATGCATTTTACCGTTTCAAGATAGGGGGATGAATGTCGTGTGAGTGTACTATCATCTCAAAATCTATCTATCAGATTAATGGTGAATTTCTAGAGTTCGTTGATATAAATTAAAACTAGAGCAAAGAATAAAACTGACCTTACTGAGGGGTACACCAGCGTTAAGTAATTTAGACTCAGAAGAAAAGACAGCGATGGATACCGAAAAGTATCGATCGGTGAGAAAATTTTTAATCAGCTATAGGACTGTGGGCTGAAATATTACTCAACGAGCTTGTTAATCAGGCTGGCATGCCAGATTCGATCAAATGCTTTTGAGGTGTCTAATGCGATAACGTACGTTTCACCATTTTCATCAAGTATGCTGTTGCAACGATTGGCTACAAAGTTCAATTTGTTCCTTTTTTGGCGACGGGCTAGACATTGGCTGACAAGCACGAAGGGAAAATACCAGATTTATAGAATTTGTAGAAAATTTTGGTAAGAGTAAATGCAACTTCTTTTGAAAATGTTTTTAGAATAGAAGGAATGATGTCCAGACCGGGGCTTTGTTGGTATTTAACCCTCTTAAGATTGTTTCAACAATTTTGGTCATTATCTTTCATATTTACTCTTTCAAATCATGATCTTTCATATTTACTCCTGACGACTGGATTTGGCGTATTTCTCTAGGTGTTTCCAAAACGATCGAGTTCAAAGTAAAACGTCCCGCGAACAATGTGGCTTTTCTTGCTGTATCAGTGACGATCAAACCACTGTCAATAATAGGAGAAATAGAAGATTTGGAACCAGACTTTAAAGGATTAATGGCACTGTAAAATTTTTGTTTCTAAGGACCAATCTGGCTGCTTTGGAAAATAAATATTTTTGTTGGGGTTTCATTATTGTGAATGAAACGAACTTATTTTTATTATTATATTATTATTTTGTTTTATATTTATTTAAATTATTTTTACTAAGATAATATACCAACCTACCCCTCTGAGTGAAATAAATAATAAACATTTCTGGTGAAAGTAGTGAGTTTTTTTTGACAAATTATCTTTCGTTGGTACAGTTAAAAATATCAGAACCTTTATGTGCGTCAGATCATAATTTGATTTCCACACATTTAAATTTACAAGTTCTTAAACCGTTTAAAACTAGTCCTGGTCTTATTTGGGATTATAAAGCTGCAGATTTGCAGGGACTTAGAGATACCTTTAATGCAAACAATTCTGCTTCTAATTGTTCAGAAGCAATACACCTGGGTATGTGCGAGTTTATTCCATTTGATCGTTCCGAAGGCTGATCTATGGGTTTCGAGTAAATATAAAGAAGTAATAAAATTTACAAAATGCTTTTCGAAAGTATAACCAAAATAAAACTGATGAAAACCGAATAGAATAAATATATTATGTAGAAAACTAATAGATGTGGCAAAACATCTTTTTATTTCGGAAAAAGCTACTAATCTTGCTGAGCACCCAACGCAATTAGTGGAACCTAAGTTGCAACCTAATCCTGATGTTCCTGTAGTTTCTATCGAAATAAAGCAGATATTTTTTGGTAAATATATAATTTAAAAAATTCTTTACAAATTAATACTAATAAGGCATCTTGGTCAGATAATATTCCTCCAATTATTCTTAAAACATGCTAAGGAGTTAGCATCAATCCTTACTAAAATGGACTATTTGTCATACAAGAAGGGGATTTTTCGAAAATATGACACTATTCTACAGACACTACAGCCAGTTCCAAAAAGGTGTCTAAAACGGATCCAACAAATTACAAACCCATCAATCTTGTCGGTTGTTGCTTTAATATTTGAGAAGAACATTAATTATAATATTATGACATTTATGAGCTTCTTCTTAAGTCGTCAAAAATAATTAAAGAAAGACAATAAAAGATAGTCTTCCTTATGAAAGCACACCTTATGCTCCTCATTAAACACCTAATATATACTCACTGGTAGCGCTTAATGACACTGGGTCAAATTTCATAGGATCATTAAAGATTGATTTAAAAACAGTATGGATTCGGGTATTGCTAGCAATGTTGAATTCAACATGAGCCAAACTAAAGATTGCTGTTTTTCGCCTAATCCATCTTCATTAAAGTTTGATTCTTGAAGAAATACTATCTTGAAGAGAAAGAATTTGATAGACTTCTAGTATAGTTGAGGTTGAAAATAATTCGAAGTTAAATTCTAAGGGAATTCTAAGCCTAGTGGCTAAGAACGTTGTTCTATTTAATATTTTTGCATCGTTGTCGTAAGGATTTTAATAGCAAATAGCTTCTTTTAATATATAAGTCATTTAATCGTCTCTGCAATATTGTTCTTATATAGGGAATGCAGCATACATAATTAGTTTGAAGTGTCTTGATTCTACACACCAGAGAGCTGTTAAATTGATTGGTAATTCAAATCTTAGTTGCTGAATTGCTTGTATGTCGCTGATTTGACGGTATTTTACAAATACATTATAGATGAATGAGCGTCTGTCTGCATCAAATCGATTTTGCCTGAGCTTGCAAACTTCACACGTTTCACCAGAGCATTAATAGCAGACCATTTTTCTACTGTTCGAGTGAGAAGATGTAGAACTGTTGCTTTTCAAAGTGATTTTTTTCGTCTGGCATCTCTGAAAGGTCTTACCGGCGTCGGTCTTTCCTGATAATTTTTATTCTCGAAACTTTAAAATTAGCGTTAAAAATCCTCCAAAAAATTTATCAATTCTAACAAACCTTAGTCCCGTACTTAGCATCGTATCTTCTGATATTCAGAGACGTTAATCTTTAATTTATTATGGTTACACCAAACAATTTCAAACTTTAAATAAAAACAAATACTAAAAAATAATCGGTTAGGGGGGTCTGGACCATACCCCCCTCCCCCCCTTGTATGCGCCCCTGACTATAAACATTACGAAAATCTTATATGCCCTAAGTTTGAACAAAAATAAATCTCAGGACTGAGGTTTTGAAGCTTTAAATAAATAGTTGTTCAGGCGATCTACCCTGACAAATTTTGTAAATAACTTATATCTTCCATATTCAAATAAACCATGGATCCGTTTGCAGCTCATTTTAATACCAAAGTTTCATAAAGTTTTCAAGCGTTGACATAAAGAAAATAACACCTATACACACGCACACACACAGAACACACATATACATACTGGTTTTGAAACGCAAAGATATCATAAAAACGCCGATTTGGAAAATAGACCCAAAAGCAATTTCAAAGATGACTCATCGTAGGAATATAAATGCTCATCATCGGGTATTCCTTCCCTCCATAATCTAAGTCAATCGATCGTAGAAATTGAACAACTAACACAACATTCCCATAAATTATTATTCCATACGAATTGCCTACATTATCATCTTCTTTCTTAGATAATAAAAACAACTTTAAAAAATTGTACAAAATACATTAATAATTTAAGATAAATTTTCTATTTTTTATTATTAATTTTCCACTTCTATATCCTCTCACTTTTATTAAATGAATTATTTATTAAAAAAACAATTGCAATTGTAATTGAAATTAAGATTGGCAAATTAAAGTTACAGATAGTTATGGAAATTCTTTGATATATGTCATGTCATGTCCGAATAGTTTGTACTGAATTGGATTATATGTTTTTTTTTACATTATTTTATTTAAATTATTATACAATTTCGAATATGGCTTTGAGAATAAAATATCTTATATATATTGAAAATACTTTATATAGAAAACGTTAAGGTGAAAAGTTATGTAAAGCTACGAAAAGCTTTGTACATCACCAAAATTGGTTATAACATAACATTTTATTGCATAAACATCAACAATAAATCATCGTTTTTGTACAATGTAAAAATAATAACTATAATTGAATATACATGAATTTTCTCACGGTTTAATATTCCCACCTACACGATATATAAATAATCTGTCGCCGTCATAATAACGTAATAATTTATTGACCTCTCATATTTTGTCACATATTAAAACAAAATTTAAATTTTTTCAGGAACATGGGTTTCATTAAGAATCATAAAGATGAGTTTTTCGTAATTTTATTAACCTTCACCATGAAAACAAAAAATTTAAATTAAAATCGATTTAATTAAATTCCCTATGGAAAACATTACAAATCAAATCAAAACTCAATAGCTTCGTACATAAAATAACAAAAAAATCAGATTCACTTTTTATATCAAAAACCGGTTATAGTAATCCAATATTATATTACAACAAAACAAGAAAAACCCGCTCAAATTACTGTCGTATATTTTCATTTACGAATTACAAATTTTATCTATTAAAAGTCTACACATACAACAAGAAAATTAAATTGAATTTTCAAAAAAAAAAAATCCAAAAAAAAAACAGCTGATTTGAAAATTAAAACAGATTTACGAATACAATCAACGAAACTATATCACGAGATGTAAATTATTCAGAGTCACATATACAACAGTAAAACTCATACTCACGCAAAACATCATTCTCTTATTTACATTTAAACCAATTAGTTTTATTTTGTTTATTTATTTGTTTTTATTATTTTAATTCCAAACAATTATCCTACCTGAATTCCAAATATTATTTGTTTTTGATTTTTCTTGAGTTTTCTTTAAGATTCCATATTTAAGAATTCCAAATTGTATCATTTTCTGATGAAAATATAAAATTTTCAAAAATCACTCAAAAACTATTCCACTCAATCATAATTCGTATCAATATTGCACTAATGTCGATAATCCTTTAAAACAAGAGTTCACATAATTAAATTAGAAAGAGATAGCTCAATACCGAAAAAATAAAAAATTAAAATAATAATAATAATAATTTTCACAATAATAATCGTTAATCGTAACGAAATTGGTTTCTCTTACGTTTACGTGAAAATTAAAAAAAATATTAGTTTTTCTTTCTATGCGAAAGTGAACGGCACAACAAACAACAAAAACAAAAAGTTAACGCGCACACGTTTCACTCATATTCATTCAAACAGCGCGACGAGGCAGCACTGACAGTTTATTTCAATTCAATACGATCACGGTAGCCTAAACAAACACAGTATCATAATGTGATATATAATAATTACTATAATAGTGTTTGTAAAAAAATATTTGTTTCTTAATTTTTTGTTTAATAATTTTTACATAAATCTTATTCAATTTCCCCTTAGAATGATATTTATTCCCACCATTTAACTATATCCCCTCTTTATTATTTATATACAAACTCGAATACAACTACGAAAAAATAATGAGTATGCGCGGATTTCAATACATTGAATTTTTTTACTCATTTAAAAAACAAAACAAAATAAAATACACATATAAGAAGAAGATGACAATCCGAATGTTTGTTATTATGACATAAAGGCGGAGTTAAAATATTGTTTTTTCCATACATTTTTCATATGAGATATGAAAAAAGAATAAATATGATTTTTTTGTTGTTTGAATTATTATTGAAAGGGAAAAAGTAACAAAAAATATTTATTAATATGAAAAATAGGCGGAGCATATTTTTATTAAAATTGTATATTAATATGCAATTGGTAATCATAATATTGGAATATAATCTTTTTTTTTTTAAAAATTATGAAATAATAAGACCACCCCTTGAGATTTATTTTATTGTCTCCCCCACTCTATATATACACTTGGTAAAATGGGAAATATATTTTCCTGATTTACATTTTTTTAAAGAATTAAAAAATACAAAAATCCATACAAAAAAACCCTTACATCAAATTTTGGTTTTCATTCCATTTATATTATTTCCGTCCACAAATATATCCAATAAAAAGAAAAATCAAAAACATATGAAAAAAAATCGATGAAAAGCTTATTTTTATTTCCTTATTTTTGTTTTTCATTTTCAACGATAAAATCTGTTAACAGTTTGTTTTGTGAACATATTCCAACCGAATAAATTTATATCCACGTTTTATCCGATTTGTTCAATGTCATTTTCAATTTCAATCAATAAAAAAAAACGTTTACAAAAAAAACAATCAATTTAATTATCTTCGATTAATAATAATAAGAACAGTTAATCTATAACTATCTCATTTTTAGAATAGTAAATATATATTATAGAATCCTTACAATAGTTTTTCTAGTTTTTCTTTTATAAAATACGCATGATCGAAAAACGAATAAAATTTAATCAAAATTTAATTTATTTATTATAAAACAAATAAATAATAAATAACGTAAAAATAAATTGTTATTTTTAAATTTTCGTTCTATCACTGAATTGGCACTTGTCCGACAGGTGCTGCTCTCTATTTAATTGTGTGTGGTTTTATAACTACACTGAATGCATTTTATTTAATAATTAAAATTGTATTGATTTGTTACTATGAGGTTGGTTTTTGACATAAGAAAGGAGCATTGTACTTGATAAATATTTATTTGTCTACAATAACAAAAGTTCCGTAAATTAAATTATGACAAGATGGTAAAAATGCGCGCGCACCTTCAATTAAATACAAAGTATAAAAATTTAAGAAAAAGAAAATAAAAAAAAATTGAACATAAATCTCCAGGAAAATCTGGCTAAAAAACACAATTTTTTTATATCAAGTTTTGTTGCAACTATTATCTTCTCTTTAAGGGAATAGTCGTATAAAAGAGACTACATAAAGTAAGCTCAATAATTTATAATAAAAAATAATATGCACTCCAGAAGACATATTTGTTTTGAAACAGTGGATAAGAGAGAAAACAGTAATTCCGGATTGATGGAGTGGTTAGAGGTTGTACTAAAGTTGTGGATGAAAAAATCCCTAAGTCAACTTTAAAAGTCATGTGATTCAAAAATGCTGCGTAGATGCTGCTATTGTATGATCCAGTTGAACTCTGTAATCTATCACTATCTTCTATCTGTAATATTTCTTGTTAGTCTAGAAGTGAATTAAAGGAAGTATCTTAATTTTGATTGAGATATACTTTTTTCTTTTTAGATGTTACTGTTACGGTTATTCGGTTGGAACTCCGGTTTGATGACGTAATATGCTGGTTTTGATTTAATGTGGTTCCCTTGTTCATCATTAGTACAAGCTCTTATTTTCTGGTTACTAGATTGGTGATGAAATTTTTTCATATCAGTTCGCAATAGTGTACCACCTTGTGGCTCATGCCTTTTTTTCCATCGATTGCAGTTGACACAAAATTAAGCCGAAGTCTCACGGGGAGAGGTTTCTCAAACCTTAGATAACTAGTCAGCATATAATTACAATTGTTTTTTTGTTATCTTGAAAAAACAGACTTTTAACGAAATATGTACCAGAGAAGGGTGAAGGGTTAAAGAGAAATTCAGATAACTATAACATTTATGATCAAGTTTTTGTTTTGGCCAGGATCACTGATAACGTTACAATCGTGGGGATTGCCGCATGACCCAAAATGTGAGAGATCCTACGCCGGGATTTAACTAAAAACTTAACTTGTATAAGCGTAAAACTAGCAAATGTCCTTGGCGTAATAAATCTCAACATATTTCCCACGTGGATTGTCGATTTATCCAATATTGCCCTCTAAACATGCCGGATATGTTTTTCAGTTTATGTGAAACAAATACTCGAAACCGGCTTTGTGCCTTCTACATTTGACGCAGTTATCTTATCCACTATACAATACTACGAGAAAATATCATCATTTTTTGATTTTATGAAACTAAATTAATATCTCGACTAAAAGCCATTCTTCCAAATATATTCATTTAATATAGAACAAAAAACAATTTTTATATCGCCTTGGACGATTCTGTGCGTGTTGTGTAAATTTTTCTTGCGTTTGTTGTTTTTTTCATTTTCTTTCGTTTTTGATTCTTAAATTTTGATTTGATAACTAACGAAACCAAGATTAATAGAAATAAAAAAAAAATAAAGAAAATAAAAATAGAAGTGAAAATGTACATTAAAGACAAATGAAATCTTATGTTAAGTTCAAGGTTCTATTTTCTTTTCTTCAACAAAATTGAAAATGACGAAGAAGAAAAATAGAATGTCTAAAAATATATCGATTTACAGTTTTAAAGCTTTTTTATGACACTATTCAGATGTCATCGAGAAAAGACGGAAGAATAGATTTTTTATTCTGTTATAGATAATTTAAAGATAAAAATAGCCAATACACAAATCATTATATTATATTAATATGCAAATAACTCTTTCTTGCATATTTTATTTTTCATAAACAAAAAAAAATTGAAATTCATATTAGATTGCGTGCATTAATAAAATATAATAAATTTTATAATCATCATGGTCATCCGTTCTCGCCCACATCTTATAGAAATATATCCAGACAAGACAGAATATAATAATTTTATTTTTTATTAAATTTATGATTCCATGAATGTATAGATATTTATTTAATAAAGATATTTTTCTGGTTTCTATTAGAATTCAATAAAATATATTAAGAAATTTATTTTATTTATTTTGCAATAAAAAAATCAAAATCGTTGTTGATTAATTTGCGATTTTATAATTTTCAATGTGAATTTAATAAATAATAATTGTGAACTTTTTTGGATCAGGTTTTTATGGATTTGCATATCAAAGTCATGAAATTTTGTTTCTCGTATGATATAGTGATTTGATAGGGCGCCTGATTTAATATATTCACATGTTTTGACCATAATCTTAGTACTTATAGGTCCAGGGGCGCGCGCACACAGAGAAAAATTTAGGGGGGTCCAAAGAATTTTTTTAATAAAAAGTGTTGTGTTATAGGAATTACAATATGTGTCACAACAACTCATAGATACCTTTTAAGACCTAGATTCCACAACAACATGCGTTCTGAAGTGTTGACGCTCGCTTGACGCGGACGAATGTCCCCGAGACTATTGCTTCGGGCAAAGCATTCCATTTATGCAATGCACGGTCAAAGAAATCCCACTGCATTCTGTCACTATAACAGTGAGTCATCGCAGCAGTTTGACTATTTGCAGAACTCGATTGGCGAGTAAAACGGGGAAAAAGAATATGTTTGAGTAATAATGGATCTGATTTCGTTCGAGCACTTCTGGTGACAATATTTATAAAAAATAACGAGATCAGCAACTGTTGTACTACGGACTATGGTGTTGTAGGGAAGGGAATAAAGATTTGATGTTAAATTTCGATCACCAACAGTTCGCATAGCACGCTCTTGTACAGAGTCAGAAAGAGCCAGGATGGAAACATGTAAATCGCCCCAAACTTGACAACAATACTCCATACTATAGGACGAATATTGGACTTATAAATGTGGAGTTATTGATACGGAGTGAAATAGTTTTTACATCTATTGAGGAGGCCGAGTTTTTTTGACGGATTGTTTTCAATTGCCATTATATGATCGTTCCAAAGTAGGTCATTGGAAATTGTGACTCCCAATAGACGAACGTTTTCACATTCGTCTATTTGATCGTCACACATACTAATTGAAATATCATTGGCGAACTCTTTGATCTACAATTAATAGCTGTGCTTTAATGGAATTAAAATTGACCAAATTTTTGTCACCCCAATCGACTTTTTGTAGGTTCTCGTTTACATTTATGGCAGCGTCTCCCAGGCTTTATTCGTTTTTGCAGTGTACTATCATCTGCAAAACTATTTATCGGATTACTGGTGAATTTCTAGAGTTCGTTGATATATATTAAAACTAGAGTAAGGAATAAAACTGAGCGTTACCGAGGGGTACAGCAGCGTTAATTAATTTAGACTCAGAAGAAAAGTTATCGATGGATACCGAAATGTATCGGCCGGTGAGAAATTTTTTAATCAGCTTTAAGATTGTGGGCTGAAATCCTACGCAACTGGTTTGTTAATCAGGCTGGTATGCCAGATTCGATCAAATGCTTTTGAGATGTCTAATGCGATAACGTATATTTCACCATTAAGAGTAGGTGCAAGTTCTTTTGAAAATGTTTTTAGAATAATGGAATGTTGTCCAGACCGGAGGCTTTGTTGGTATTTAATCCTCCTAAGATTTTTTCAACAATTTTAGTTTTGAAATCAAGATCTGCCATACTAACTTCTGACGACTGGATTTGGCTTATTTCTCTGGGTGTTTCCAAAACGACCGAGTTTAAAGCAAAGGTTTCCACGAACAATGTGGCTTTTCTTGCTGTATCAGTGACGATTAAGCCACCATCAATAATAAGAGAAATAGAAGATTTGAAACCAGTATTTAAAGGATTAATGGGACTGTAAAAACTTCGTTTCCAAGGGCCAATCTGTCTGCCTTGGAAAACAAATACTTTTGTTGGGGTTTTATTATTTTGGAACTAACTTATTGATACTAAAATATTTTGCTCAAACAAAATTTTACTATATTATTATTATATTATTGTTTTATTTTAAATTTATTTTCACTCAGATAATATACCAACCTACCCAGGGAATCTGAAGTGAAATAAATAAATAAATAACCGCAACTTTTAAAAAGCCATTAGTGGATCCAAATTTGCAAACTAATACAGTTACTGTAGTTTCTATCAAAATGGGGCGGATCATTTTTCGTAAAAATATAATTAGGAAATTGCTTTTACAAATTAATACTAATAAGGCATCTGGGCCAGATAGTATTCCTTCAGTTATTTTAAAAACATCTGCTAATCATTACTAAAATTGTCTATTTGTCATATAAAAATGGCATTTTTTGAAAAAATTAGTAGTGTACAGCCCAGTTCCAAAAAAGGTGCCTAAAACGGATCCAACAAATTACAAATCCATCAATCTTGCTGGTTGTTGCTAAAGTATTTGAACATTAATTTTAATATTATGAGCTGGGGTCGTCAAAAATAATTAAAGAAAGACAATGAATGATAGTTTTGCTTATGAAAGCACACCTCATGCTTCTCATGAAACACCTAATCTATACTCACCGGTAGCGCTTAATGGCACTAGGTCAAATTTCACAGAGTTATTAAACATGGATTTAAAAACAGTTATGGATTCGGGTATTGCTAACAATGTTGAATTCAACACTACCAAAAGTAATGTTTACTGTTTTTCTAGGTTATCAACACCTAATCCATTTCCATTAAAGTTTGATTCTTGAAGAAAAACTGAGCTTGAAGAAAAATAATCTCTTAGACTTCTAGTAGTATACTACTATATAGAGGTATTATAGTATATTAGAGTAGTATAGTATACTACTCTATATACTACTCTATACTACTTTATAGTAGTATACAACCTCTATAGAGGTTGAAAATAATTTGAAGTGGAATTCTCAGATTTTTAGCTTGGCTAAGAACGGTGTTCTATTTAATATTTTTGCGTCGTTGTCATAAGGATTTTAATAACAAATAGCTTCTTTTAATATATAAGTTATTTAATCGTCCCTGCATGGAATATTGTTCTCACATAGGGAATGCAGCATACATATAATTAGTTTGAATTGTCTTGATTCTACACACCAGAGAGCTGTTTAATTGATTGGCAATTCAAATCTTACTTGCTGTATTGCTTGTATATCGCTGATTTGACGGTATTTTACAAATACATTATAGATGAATGAGCGTCTGTCTGGATCAAATCGATTTTACCTGAGCCTGCAAACTTCACACGTTACCCCAGAGCATCAATATTAGACTATCTTTTTACTGTTCGAGTGACAAGATGTAGAACTGTCGCTTTTCAAAGTGATTTTTTTCACAGAGTCTGGCATTTCTTGGCATTTCTGAAAGGCCTTACTGGCGTGGGTCTTTCCTGATAATTTTAACCCTCGAAACTTTAAAATTAGCGTTAAAAAATCCTAAAAAAATTGATCAACACTCACAAACCGTAGCTCCGTACTTTGCATCGTATCTTCTGATATTCAGAGACGTTAATCTTTAATTTATTATGCGATTATATACTAAACAATTTCTAACTTTAAATAAAAAAAACATGCTGAAAAATAATCGGTGAGGGGGGGGTGGGGGCTCCGGAACCGACCCCCCTCCCTTGTGTGCGCCCATGTATACGTCACAACTATAATGGCATTTTGAAGCTAAAATTGTCAATTGCGGATACTCGATCTGGTTGTAATCATAACTGCATATTGCTAACATTTCCATTTTCGATTATTTGCCATCAAAAGATTGTTTGACTTTCTTATTTCCAAATAGTTTAATATCGCATGAACAACGCAACGTTTTATAAAATACCACTATATACCGCCACAAATATATAGAGGACAAATTCAACACTTCTAGCAAGAATTAAGTAAAATTTATTATAAGTTACTATAAATATTATTTGCTGCTCTTCAACAAATCCAAGCAGAAGCAACATAACATACACATTTTTATACACATATATATATTTAAGAGCATTTAAATGCATGGACTTAGAAATAAAAATAAAATGCTTTTGAGCTACCTTGGTTACTCTGTTAGATCTTTGTCTTCTGGTGTTGTTTCATCGAAGCGAATGCCGCAAAGTTCTGCAAAATCCCTTCATTTGTTAAAAATAATTTAAAATTTAGTATCATTAAACAATGCACAGTGTTTAAGCATCAAGAAAGTAGTTTTAATTAAAGTGCTTGTGCTAGAAATTATTATATCTTTGCTTTGTAACTGTTCAGAGAGTGAATTTGTAAATGACAGCCGATCGTGCAGCATCAAAAAATAAAGGATGGTTTTTCTATACGATTTTTTAGATCCCGAGCATTCCCGGGATTTAAAATTTATGAGTCACGTAGTTCCGGGATCCATAAAACACCACGGGATTGCAATCCCTACGTGACTACTCTTATGTCGAATCGTTTTTTTGTTTGTTTGTTTTCCTTTATTTGTCTCAACGAGAAAGAGTTATGTCTACCCATAGACGTGCGATAACTTTTCATTTGATTCAAAATTGTACAATTGTTGCGAGTTTCTTTTAAATCTATAAGAAAAAATCCTGCCACAAAAAAATTAATAGTTTCTCCCTCCCTGTGACTGTATAAAAAAAATGAACAAAGATTGACGTTTAGGATACGTTTTGGATTTTATTATAACCAACCAAACATATAATTTTTGCTATTTTATGAATTAAAAATTATAGTCCATAAAGCGAAAAGAATTTGTCAGCAAGTTTTCATAACATACTTTGAAAATATTTACATAACTTAAATATTTGTTCGTGTCGTTAGAAAATATTGCTAGTCCATTATAAAACATTCACTATTATAAAATCACTGGAAATAACACAATAAATTTAAATTACTCCCGTACTATCAAGAAAACTTTTGATATTTTATAGGATTTTACATTTAGGATTGTTTTTAGTTTATAATTTAATAATAAAGTTTGTTGTTGTAAATAAACAGAAATACAAATGGCGAAAAGAGAAATTGAATATGACATATCAGTGATCACGATTTGTTATGTCTCTCTTCATACAATTTTAAAGTTATGTTCTCTCTTAATTTATGTATGTATACTCTAAGGTAGGCATTGAAAATATTTGAATTTTACTTCATCCAATATGTATACTAAAATCCAATACATACAATATCCTAATAATAATACATACATACGCATGGTTTATAATTTTGACACTCATAAGTCATAATATAAAAGTATATGGCTCTTTTTCTACCAATCCGTACGTGCATACAACCACATATAGTTTTATATGCATATATACACACATTTTCATGCGTGAGTTGGTTTATGTATATGCATAATATCATGTGTGTATATGCACACATACAAAAGAGTCTTGTAAAGTTAGTACAATATGATATAGATAAAAAACAGGGCAAAACAGGCAGGGTTCTTCAAATAAGTGGGGTATAATTAGATTGTGTTCTCCTGCATGTACTTACTTTTAAGTTTATATAAATTACCAATGGCCAATAACAATTGAAATTTAAATGTTAAATACTGCACTATGAACTCTCGAGGAACCCTTTACTAATGAAATAGTTTGTTTCCTCTGGCTCAGACACGAATAGGGCTTCCAGTCGCCCCGATTTCGGTGAGATTATCCCGCCGTACAAGTTTTGTCCCGACGTCCCGCTTTAGCACCGAAAAATCCCGCCTAACACCAATTTGCCAAACTTTATAAAAAAAATCCTGCTGTGTATTTATATATTACTTGCTCTCTGTCGCGGTTAAATAATTTTCTGATGGTTATGTTTCCGATTAAACGATGAACTACAAAATGCAAATCCAAACTATATTTTTATATGAAAAACGCTCAGCGACAACGCTTTAATTCTGTGAGCAAAGTATGATTTACATATACATATTATTCTAATTTGACATCCGATGTATTTTGTAGTTGTCGCTTTAATTTTGTTTGGCTTATATTATTAATTAATTAGCTTAATTGAAATATTAAAAAAAAACAAAGTTAATCTTACATTTGACTAAATGACGTTTTTTTGTAATGCCTATGGGTAAGAAATGGACATCAGACTTTCTTTTTACTGCTAACCAAAACCATAGACAAATAATAATATATTATTATTTGTCTATGCCAAAACCGAGCAAGAAATCAACAGTTGGAGGATTTGGAAATTTTACAAGATGTACACACAAAAAAATTTTATGGTTAAATTGATCATATTTTAGAGAACCATAAAATGTGGTCAATTATAATCATAGGATGGTTCTGTATCTATAATAACAACCATAAAATTTGGTTATCTATCACCATAGTATGGTTAGTAGCAACCATAAAATATAGTTAACATATCACCACAGTATGGTTCTCTAAAAATATGGTTCTTTTTGATCAATTTAACCATAAAATTTTTTTGTGTGTAGTAGCAGAGAATGATGATAATGAAAATTGTCAAGAAGATATTTAGTTGGTGAAGGTGATGCTGTTGGTGTATCCGAATCCGATATTGATGAAGAAAGTGCTGCATTTTAAACAGCTGAGAAGCATAAACTATCAAAGCGGCATGTAAAGTATAATAAAAATTGGAGCAAGAACTTTGATTGACTTTTAACTGGCCCAACATAAAATGACATAACTAAAAATGGCATAAACATTCTAAGACTGTGTTCTAATTCATACTATTTAGTACTAAAAATTCTAAATTGAAAAAGTCAAAAATTTAGTTGACTATTTCCGCCATTTAATTCTAAATTTTTGAAAAGATATTTATTTTTTGACATTTTGTTCAGGATTATTTTCTTCATTATTTAAAGATTAAAAAATTAATAAAAAATAATAGATAAATTATTTCATTATTCAACCATTAGCTAGCGGTAAGAAAAAATTAAGAAAAATTATTTCTAAAGTTTTAGGTCCAGAGTCTAAAAACTCCTATTGGATAATATTAACAAATCTTTATATTTTTCTAATAAGCATTAGCGCGTCTAATAAAGGGAACGTAAAAACATTTCCCATCATTATTACGTTTTTTGATAAAAATATTGTGCAACAAGCGGTGTGTTGTTATAGTTCGGACACCCAAAAATCAGTTAATATAACTGAATCGCTTAAACGATTATTTTAACAATCTTTTTATTGATAAAGTAGCATTCTGCGCAGAATATGCTAATGTTAATTTTGGTAAAAACCAAAGTGTAATGACAGAATTAGAAAAAACATAGTGAATTCTTATATATATAGTGAATTTTTTTTCAACTGTACTAACAGTGGAGCATTTCTAAATATGCTAGCTAGGCTGTAGCCTACGCGGCAAATTTTCGTAGGCGACAACTTTTTGTGCGGAACATTTTAAAAATATACAAAATTTTACCAAAACAGAAATTTTTTGGGGCGGCGAGAACCAGATTAAATCCAGATCCAAAAAAAAATGTATGTCTGCCGACCGGCCGTCACAACCTACGAAATCTAGAAAACCGCTGAACGAATTTGAAAATTTTTTTTCTCTAAAAATAGGTTTACTCTATGGAAAGAGTCGAAAGGACGATGTGTTCGATAACTGTAGCGACAGTGTGTCAAAAAAATCGTTAAGTGTGTCAAAACAAGGAAATTTGCATATTTTTTGCTTAAAATACGTTCATTTTAAGTGATTACGAGTAGGAAAATTGAATTTGGAGAAATTTTGATAGTCGGGATTGGTATGTGAGACCAAAATCTAGATTATTGCATTATAAGTTAAAGTTTGTCAAAAAAAAGTTGTCAAGTGTGTCAAAAGAAAGATTTTTATTTATTTTTTACCCAATGTTTTTAGAAAAAAATCAAAATTAATAGTTTGTATGACATGAAATTTTATTATAACTATAGAGAATTATGGCATTACAAGATTGTCAAAAAAATAATGTCAAGTGTGCCAAAAAATGATTTCATTTATTTTTTTAGCCAATTTTTGGGGGAAAAAAATGTAGCTGTTTTTATGACGTAAATGTAATTGAAAATAAAATTGGACATGGACATTTTTGAATTTGTTATAATTTTTGAAATATTTTTGGAATTTTGAAAAAGTTTGTATTTTTGATTTTGTAATAATTTTTGCAATATTTTTAGAATTTCGGAAAAAGTTTTAATTTTTGATTTTGTAAGAATTTTTGGAATATTTTTAGAATTTTGAAAAATTTTAAATTTTTGATTTTATTATAATTTTTGGAGTTTTGAAAAAATTTTCAATTTTTGATTTTGTAATAATTTTTGCAATATTTTTAGAATTTTGGAAAAAGTTTGAATTTTTAAGAATTTTTGGATTATTATTGGAATTTAGAAAAAGTTTAAATATTTGATTTCATTCTAATTTTTGGAATATTTTTGGAATTTTGAAAAGTTTCAATTTTTGATTTTGCTATAATTTTTGCAATATTTTTAGAATTTTGAATAAAATAGAATTTTTGACTTTTATATATATATATATATATATATATATATATATATATATATATATATATATATATATATATATATATATATATATATATATATACATATATATATATATATATATATATATATATATATATATATATATATATATATATATATATATATATATATATATATATATATATATATATATATATATATATATATATATATATATATATATATATATATATATATTTAGAAGTTTGAAAAAAGTTTCATTTTTTGATTTTGTAAGAATTTTTGGAATATTTTTAGAATTTTGAAAAATTTTGTATTACTGATTTTATTATAATTTTTGGAATTTTGAAAAAAGTTTTAATTTTTGATTTTGTATTAATTTTTGCAGTATTTTTAGAATTTTGGAAAAGTTTGAATTTTTAAGAATTTTTGGAATATTATCGGAGTTTAGAAAAAGTTTAAATATTTGGTTTTATTCTAATTTTTGGAATATGTTTGGAATTTTAAAAAAGTTTGATTTTATTTAATTTTTACAATATTTTTGGAATTTTGATTATAGTTTTCTGGCAACGTATTGATGTTTCGTGTTAGTTTTGTAATAAATTTTTAAGCAGAAATAAAAAATACTTTTACTTTAACAAAGAGTTATGTTTGATATACATCGCTGCTCAAAACTAAAAACCATGTCCTCATAAAAGAATTTTCCCGAAAACTATATACAAATACTTAACCCAGACTAGAGATGTTAAAATACGGTATTTTATTTTTTTTGTATAATACAGTGTATTATACATTGTATAATACAAAATAAAATACCGTATATTCTGTACAAAAGTGCAATAGCCGACATACAGTGTTAGTGGTATAACAACAAAAAATTACTTCCATCACCATTTTCAATCACAACTAATCCATTTTTTTCTAAATATCTGCCCCGACATTTGGATTTCTTATCGTTATCTTTATTTATATTTCTTAAACAAATGCTAATAAGATCTATTTATTCATCTGATTCTGCTTGGTTTCAATATTAATCACTTTCATTCGCGTCGAGCTATTGTATTTATGTTTTTATTTAAATTGAAGACTTATCATTTTCCATCGGTAAACTGTTGGATATTTAAATTATGATTTTTCACATAAACAAGTTTCCGCCTCGCCTCGTTGATTTGTAAGACAAATACTTCTTGCAGTATGAGTTAGGCTGCAGATTGAAAAAGATTTTTCTGTTACAGTGGAATATGCGGAACGATGAAACATTCCGAAGAGCCACAAACTATTTGCCACTAAGTTAAACAATCAATATAGCTGCCATCGGTTTCAGAATGTGAGTTTTGAGATTTGAGTGTTTTAGTTAATCAATTTTAATGTATAGAAAGAGGACTACTCAAAGATGTAAAAGTGAATTACAGTCCATGAGTTCATAGCTCATAATGAGTGGAACGGAATGAGTTCATGGCTCATAATTTTTATTTGCTGCATGCTGCATAAAAAAAATTCCCTATAATGGTGAATAGTAATGATGCAGCATTCGATGTTTGAAATTTATGTTCTGTTGATATTACAACAATTTTGTTGCCATAGAAATTTGCGAATCACTAAGAATGCGTTTCTAACTGTTAGTAACAAGGGGCAATAACTCATTGATTTGTTCTGTATCGTTCATATATTCGAGAACCAGTAGTATATATTTTCGCAGTTATAAATTCTTCAAGTAATCCACGCGAAATCTCGATAAAATGGCAGATTACTGATTCGCGCGCCACCACAATAGAAACAAATTTTATAGTAAAATACCTGGTATTTTACTACGTTTTGGACAATACGGTATTTTACGTATAATACCGCGTATTATACAATAGTATTAAAC